>JACEFZ010008543.1:0-27500 GCA_014155875.1 Cepaea nemoralis
GCCCCCAAACTTCCGCATTCGCCACTTCAAATGATTTTTCTATGACCTACAAGGCGTCTCAAAATCATGTTTTTTTGCCTGACAATTTCTGTGAAGGGATGAACGTATTCTCGTGTGTTTCCATGTGCACTTTAGATTCGGCGATAGAAATCATGCTTTCAGTTAAATCGGGTAATGAGCGTTTCTGGTATGTGTGTTTGTTGTAAGGAGTCGAAGGACGCCAAGGTCGCGCGTGTGTGTGTGTGTGGGGGAGGGGGTGTTCGGCAAAGTCACACTAGATCATAGGAACACAGAAGTCATATGTGGGTTGCCCCGGGAAGGTTAACCTGGTCAACAAATGCCCACAGAAGTCGGATGTATCGGCCTAACGGCGCAAGAACGCAGTTCTGCAGTAAACAGGCAAAACGCAATCGCGTCCGGGGAAGACAAAATATCTCCTGATGAACGCAGAAGAAGAAGATATGTTGGTTGTAGAGAGAGAGAGAGAGAGAGAGAGAGAGAGAGAGAGAGAGAGAGAGAGAGAGAGAGAGAGAGAGAGAGTGTGTGTGTCCAGTCCGCGGTTGGCAACTCGCATACAGTTGCCTGTGAATGTGTTGTCTCTGTGGGCAGTGTTCAGCCCGCGGTTGGCAAACCGTGAGTCAGGCAGACTTAAAGGACATGCAGACATGAGCATCGGGGTGGTTCCATACCTTGGTTGCTGATGTAGGCCTGGCGGGTTTCATAACCAGCTATAAAGTCCCGGAACTGTATGTTCTAGTTCACTTATGAATATTCGGTTCCGGAGGTAAATATGTTTATCTCTAGACGGTGGTTACATGTATCCTACTCATGTCCTCCCCAGGGAACATTGAATACTCGTGTCCTGCCAGCGGAGACTGCGAGATCACAAAGCGCAGGAGGAAGGCCTGTCAGGCATGCAGGTTCCAGAAGTGCCTCAGTGTAGGGATGTTGAGAGAAGGTGAGTACTTGCACGTTGGTGTCTGTGGAAATGGCCCTCGACACATCAATATACACATAACATGTATCATCTTAAATAATGATAGACGATGTATTTTTCAGTATAACTTTGAGGGTTGAACGGGATGTTGAAAACAGTTAAAGAGTTACAGCACACGGTTAAGAGAGTTTCTCAAAGATGAAATGATTAAAAGACATCCTCTAGACCAGGGGTGGCCAACTTTTTCAGCAGGTGGGCCAAATTTCAGAAATAATATTCCCTGCCGGGCCACGCACCTAATTTTTATTTATTATTATTTTTTTGTTAATTAATGTAAACAAGCAAGCGTACTACAGCTTCGACCACATCGTCGTTTCCGACTCCGCGGGCCACAACATGACTCCCGGCGGGCCGCATGCGGCCCGCGGGCCTCGTGTTGGCCACCCCTGCTCTAGACTCAAATTTGAAACCATTCAGACACGTCCTTCAATCTCAAATATGAAAGCATTGAGACACATCTTCAGTCTGAAATATGAAACCACTGAGACTCACCCTTCAGTCTCAAATATGAAACCATTGAGAGACATCTTCAATCTCAAATATTAAATCATTGAGACACATCCTTCAGTCTCAAATATGAAGTCATTGAGACACATCTTCAGTCTCAAATATGAAACCATTGAGACACTTTCTTCACTCTCAAATATGAAACCATTGAAACGCATCCTTCACTCCGAAATGAAATAGTTACATTACGAGACTCAGACACCATCAATCCAGAATTAAAATAGTTTAGTAATGAATGAAAACATCCACCAGTTCAAATGCTTCGAAGCATCTTTTGGCCGTAACAGAAAACATATGTGTTGAAATATAATCCGTCTGGGAAATACCAGCATGTGTCCGAAAGATGAGGTATGTTTCAATGGAAGGTAATAGAACTTATCCTTAGATCGAAATCAACAGAAAGTAACGCCATGTTTTTGGGGCACTCAACGGAGCAATGATGGTATTCATCTTGGTCCGTCAACTTGAGCTGCCGCCGCGGGGATTAATAGAAATATGTAGCGGTTGTTTATGATCTGAACAAGCATCCCTCACCCGACCTTGGACTCGTAAGATTGATGCAGTCTGTGATGCATTTTTCACACCTAATTGCTTGTTTTATCGACGACTGCCCGCAGCATGTCAGACGTTGCACCCCATTTATGACCACATGCTACATTTGCT
Source organism: Cepaea nemoralis (assembly GCA_014155875.1). Classification (NCBI taxonomy): domain Eukaryota; kingdom Metazoa; phylum Mollusca; class Gastropoda; order Stylommatophora; family Helicidae; genus Cepaea; species Cepaea nemoralis. The sequence goes on from JACEFZ010008543.1 coordinate 2,168, forward strand.
GCTGTGAGTTGACCGCTGATCATATTATCCGAAAGCTTCTGTAGCCGAACGTTAGGATTTGTAGAAATGTCTGATAAGGAGTTTTATAGCAGTATTGTCGGTTGGGCAGCGGTGCTTTGGAGTTTTTGCTGGAAATCATCTACAATGTTCCTTTACAGGTAAGTTAATCATATGATCCATACGGCCTTAGTGGCGTCAGATGATGCAAACATCACATATACTATATTAGTTTTATAACATGAAGAACCATTTCTATTCCGTGTCCATTGGTTAGATTAGACACTTGGCACTTATTGGAGGTATTCTGGCTTGGAATGTCACGAGAGCATCCGGAAGAAGTCACTGTGGTCGGGTCACTTAGCTGTGACACAACGTGATTGCCGACAGTGTATACCACTCTTTGGTGGTGGTGAAGTGACCCGTGCTAGTCAACACCGTATCCTGTCCTAATTCAGTTCCCAGATGGCCATTGTTCTGAACTACCCGACGATTGTCCATGTCTGTGGCCTAGGGTGGTGAACACTTTCAAAGTTAGTTAGTCGCGGTTCCAACTTCACGGCAAAGGGTCGCCCCATTATGCTCCGTTCCTGTGCTAGTGAATATCCCACGCACTGCTCCTCACTACTCATGTAAAAGTGGAACAAACATTAGTCAACAAACCAACAACCCGCACAGATATACTATGCCGCTATATATATATATATATAATGCCGCTGTCAGAATGCCATCACATCACACACGAAAAATAGTCCATCGTCGATGTCACATCGCAGTCACTAAAATAAAATCAGCAGCCACACATTACTGCATAAGGCAACCCAGTTTCAGCGACTTGCCATTATCCTGAACATGCAGTTCACGCTACAAACATCAGTGGACAGTGGTAAAAGCATTCCACACGAAATTCACAGCTCACAGTGTCGCTCCGCGCACTCAACTCAGTAGCAGGGCGACGGAACCGTGTACCACCAGTCCAACATGAGGAAAATGCGTAAGCAAACCGTAGCCACAAGCGTAAACACTCCAGGCTCTTTAACAGCTCAACCGCCTATCCCCCATGTTGGGGACCGGAAGCCACACAAATAGCTCAGCCAATAATAGCTTAAAAATGTCGATATAACGTAAAATAGCCTAGCCAATAAACGCTGGTGTTATTGTGACGTCATCTCAAGAATTAACTTGTTTTGTAACCAGGTTCATTACCGCAGCATAATGTCATCTACTTTTCAACGTTAGTGTTCATTATCACAGCATAGTATCATCCTCTACTTTTCAACGATGATGTTCTCCATAGAGCCATCGCCTGCTTCTAAAAAAAGATATGTTGGTAACAGAGAAATATCGGGAAATATCACATACCCCCAACGATCATTTTCGTAGCTTACGTAAGAAAAGAAACTAGTCATTCTATCTATCCCGAGGAAACATTTTCGAAAGACAAATGGACAGCCCAATAGACTAGTCAAATGTTTCCCAGCATCCTGAGCGCGGCTGGCATTACGCACTTACAATCACAGAGTAAACAAGTGCTTCTCTGACAAATGCGTTCATTGTGCCAGGGGCCTCGGCGTCTGTGTGAAGGCCATAGTTATGACATTTCTGTGAATAGAATGTCTGACATTTCACGCATCAAACTGTAATGACACATGGCATTTGGGCGACATTTATGTAACAAGATGTTTGACTTGTTTCTGCATGGTATAGATATCTTCTGTACACATGGCTGGCGGTTATCGCGCAGAGAAAGTGCGCAATTGGTTGATCAGCAGACGTGCAAATGTTTCTGGTCGCAGGTTTGACAATAATGGGTGTTGGGAATCTTGACAAAATTTTAGTACGGGAGAAATCTTATGAAATTATTTAACAATATAAGATTTGTTTACGCTCGCTTTGAACGCAAGCGTAGTAAATACACGTGCATTGGGCTGATTTTTGTGTGGATTAGTTTTCCCTCTTATCGGTGTCCCTCGCCATCAGGCGAACCCACTCGGGACTTCTGAGGAACTTGTCATTTACGTCCCCAAGTCAAGGACGAGAAGTCAACATTTTAATCCAAGTTTCTGGTGAAAGGTTTGAACCCGCTACCTCGTTATCATCATGCTGGATGGTTAAGGGTGTTCATTTTTATCCTTCGGCCATTCTGACCTCCGCAAAACAAGATATTTGGTTGGTTTGTGTGTTGTGAATCTTTGGGAATCATATGTGTGATTTAACGCTGAGGTCCGATTCTTTGGCGTTCAGGTCATCTAGACCTTCAAAAGGGCTGACGTCTGTTGGAGTAAGGCGTGTATCTGGGAAACTGCTTGTCTTAGTCACCACTGATTAAAACCCACCACCAGCTCATCGTCTTGGGGGTCGCAGTGAATACGTGTGCGCGGAGGCTCGACCACTCAGTTTCATTACCACTAGTGTGGTCATGTTTCATCCTGCCGTAGATTGTGTCCAGAACATCTACAGCTACATTATTTCTCTGTTGTGTGCTATTTCCGCTGACATTAGCTTCTGCCATCAAGTCTACCTTTGCCGCTTGTGTCAGTGCTAATCAGCACCAACACGCTGTTGACCGTCGTAGACGGCTTCGCGTCGTATGCAACGTCCTGCAACTTGGTTGTACTCCTGATTACACGTAGATGAGGACACCGTGACGCAGCAGCACTGTACTGCACATTCAGCAACTCTGTTTGTAGCGTGTGTCGTAGTACAGCTAAATATTGTGTAGTTTCCACATACTGAAGTTAGTTGCATGTCCTCCAACGACGTCGCATTCAATCCCATCATTTTTGTTTTTTGCTGTTTGCGATTTACGTTCAGCAGTTTGCCATTTCTAACATAACACAAAACAGAATGTTGCGCCTCAAGTCTTCTTCATGGTTTTTCTCTTTGATATCCCTGAGAAGCACTGTATCTGGCCGAGAATTGGCGGTTCAGTAGCCGGCGAACACGCCTAACCCCTTACTGTGTTGTACTAACCCCTTGCTGTGTTGTACAGTCGTAAGCCTGCATGTCTGTCTGTACCAGCAATCCCTCAAGGCATCAATCATGCTGACCTGGTTCATATTAGTAAATAACTGCCACAAATATGTCTCTTTCTGCTCCACTATACGATCAGGTGGAGTTTGTTTACTGGAGTTTCTTCCATCTTGTTTGATTACGGTTGGGGAGGGGTGGAGTCAATCACCTATTCCTTCTCGCAAACATTGCTTCCCCCTCCCTCGCGAATTCTCTTCCCGTCTGAGGCCCAGCTATTCGCACCTGTGCGTGGGTCTGCCATCTGTTGGAGGCAGTGAAGACATTCCTGGAGCTCCAGCTTTCGGAGCGCAGCTCTCGTCTTTTGCAGTGCTCACGGGGGGAGAATATCGCGCGCTCACATGTTACACCTGAGCTGATGTATATTCTGTCCTGTGTTCTTATCTTGTCCGCGGGCTGGAGTCACGGGGCCAAATGTGAAAGGTCGTTGTTTAAGGTTAGCGTGATAAATGTGAGCAGATCGTTCTAAACTGAGATAAGAAAAAAGAAAAAAAAAAGGGCCAGTTGCTTCATTCTTTTTTTTTTTTAACCATGAAACTCATGTCGTCTTCTTCTTCTTCTTCTTCTTCTTCTTCTTCTTCTTCTTCTTCTTCTTCTTCTTCTTCTTCTTCTTCTTCTTCTTCTTCTTCTTCTTCTTCTTCTCCTCCTCTTCTTCTTCGTCTCTTCCTTCTCCATATACCTTCTTCTAATCCTAATCACCTCCGGCTCATCCTCCGCCTGCTTCTGCTTCTTCTCCTTATCCTCCCATTCTTCCTCTTCTCCTCCTCTACTTCCTCCCCCATCTTTCTGATTTTTCTTGTGTCCGCCTCCGCCTCCTGCCATTTTCAGGCTAGGCCCACGTGGAGTTTTAAGTTGTCAAAATCCCTTTCACTTTCAATTTGAGCCCATGCCGGCAAGCGGGTTATCGGGTATTCTGCTGATGGCTGAGTCCAAGGAAAGGGGTGCTTTGCCGGGTCTGGTAGAAAGTTGTCTCGTCGTCGGCTTGACCAAACTAAGAGGCGATAATTTTTGTGTACAGAACGTGCAAAAAGGCTGGAATTTCAACGTCTCACGTAAACGAGACTGTCTAATCAGTTGTATTGGGTCTGAATCAACCATTGAACGGTCGTATCTTTCCCAGCACCCTGTTCTCACGGCTTCAGCCTTTTCCACTTTCTATCTGTGAATTACTCAGTCGAATTGCGTCGACGCATAATCAACATGCCTAATATGTATAGTTAGCGTGCTTGTCTTTGTCTGTCTGTAGACATGACATGGCACTGGCTATGTTCAGAATCGAATCCTTTCTGTGGACCCGGGGAGAGAACGATAACTGATCGCCTCACCTCAGTGTACAGTTATCGTGCTTGTCTGTAGTAGACATGGGCGTGTCATTTTAGCAACCCAACTTAAACCGTGGATCCTGGAAGAGGACGGTAACTGATTACCTCATCTCCTTCCGTATACGGTCACTTTGTGTACATATTTCCCGAAAATATGTCCTTATATTGTATCTGCTGTGACAATATCTCCGCGTGTGTGTGCGCACGCACACACTATCATGTGTCCTGGCAAGTAACTTAGACGCTCATGTATCTCCATAGATCACAGCCTCTTGTGTTGTGCATTGCTTCTGCTCGTGATACTCCCCCGTGCCCCCGTCCCAGTATCATTTGTGTTGGTCTGCCTCTGTCTCTTCTACTGCTGACCACTCCACTCGCTAGCGTTGTGTGCCCGGTGCCTTGCTTCTCATTATATGATGAAAGAACAGCTTGTCCCTTATACCTAATGTCCTACTGTCATGAGTCTCTTCCTGGCAATGGCTGTTAGTTACTCTAGCGATCATGGGTATTCACAGTGTTCATCTCAGAAGCCATCATCTCTGTGGCCTCCAAGCTCTTCCCGGTTCGTTTAAATTCAAATATTCACCGCCTTCACCATGAAGGGATGGGGGGGGGGGGGGGGCATTGTTTTGATTATGAATAGGTGGCACCGCTGTATTCACTAGAAGTTTGAAGGAAATGCGTTTCATCACGGCATGAGATGAGGATTCCGTGCAATCCATCTCAGGGGGACTTGTCTGCAAAGAGTGACAGAGGCAGCACAATTTGCTCACACCAATTTACCACTATCGCTCGCCTTCACAGATTCAAGTCTGACTTTGCCTGTTTGGCTTGATTGGTGGCCGCAGCCAGCCCAACTAATATCATCGATTCCACAAGTCTGACTCGGCAATTCCCCGCTGAGCTGGCCAAGAAAAGACTCATTTTGAGAACTTTCTTCTTCATTTTTGTACAACAGTACAAACCAGACCTGGGGTCGTCACAATGTTGTTGACTTTAACAATTGTGCTTACAAATAATGTTCACTTGAGACGGGCACGCATTGGGTGTGTAGGATGTGGAAGTTTGGTGAAGAGCTTGTGATAGATGGTTGCTGGTGACGCCGTGTTCACTGCAGGAGGTTTTAATAAAGATTTCGTTGGTTGGTGAATCCTCATGAAGACAATATATTGAATCCACTGCCTCACCGTTCACTGGGTATAAACTTCATATGGGTTAACATCAATTAGGTCTTGGGCTTAGGTTGCTATACGTCTGTTTTCAGGACAGTCCCAGCTTCTATTCACTCTCTCCAAAATGCTTTCGGAACGCCCGGCATGTACCGGTTTTCCCCCCTTGTCAAATAAAAGAGTTCATTACATTAAACTGTTTCTAGGTCTTCTAGTTGATAGAACTGTGTAGCTTGTGCAGAAATTACAGCAGAATTTGTCAAGCAAAAAAGCTCCACTTTAGAAATTGAAAAATACGTTATGCAATAAGTCACTATCATTGGATGTCAGAGAGTACTGTCGTATTATATAGAACCTGATTGCAGTATGATAGTGAATCATGGAATATGAATGGACAAATTAGGAAGAGTTGGGAAGCAACTAAGAGTGCTTCCTGAGAGGAATGTTGCGAATAGCTTGGACTGCCAGAGTAACTACAAGCGATTGTTTGAGAGAGTTTACTGAAAGTAGAACACCATACACGCCGTAAGAAGGAGACAAACTTGTTTGCTCATAGAATGAGAAGTGGGGCATTGGAGAACATCGAATGGGCAGAGGCAGACCAGGATAAATTACGCTGCATGAACCGAGATGGTGGTATGCAGGAGTATCAAGACATTTGATCAGGAGTATCAAGACATTTGATCAGGAGTATCAAGACATTTGATCAGGAGTATCAAGACAGTTGATCAGGAGTGTGAAGATGGATGATCGATAATATCAAGGACACAGATCTGAGGATCGACATGAACCCTACACTAGTTGACAAGGCATGTGATGACGACGACGATGAAGATGATGATAATGATGATGAGTGACAGTATTAATGTGAGTAACATCCTTGATTCTGAAAGAAACGACCACGGGTTCTCAGGGACAAGATGTGGCAACCCTATCCCGAGCCTCGGTGTCCAGAATTCCAGTGACCGTGTTTAATTCAACTGTGTTATATCAAGAGTGCTGGCCTGGACAGCAGGCACGTTCTGCCTTCCTGATGGAGTCACGGTTAAGGAGATGATAGGTCCCTGAGTGTGGTTGTGGGAAGTTTATAGTCTTGACCTGTGATATCTATCTGTCTGTCTGTCTGTCTGTCTGTCTGTCTGTCTGTCTGTCTGTCTGTCTGTCTGTCCGTCCGTCCGTCCGTCCGTCCGTCCGTCCGTCCGTCCGTCCGTCCGTCCGTCCGTCCGTCCGTCCGTCCGTCCGTCCGTCCGTCCGTCCGTCTCCCCGACTTTTTTCTCGTTAAATTCTCTCTCTCTCTCTCTCTCTCTCTCTCTCTCTCTCTCTCTCTCTCTCTCTCTCTCTCTCTCTCTCTCTCTCTCTCTCTCTCTCTCTCTCTCTCTCTGCCTCTCATACACGCCCACACACCATATTTTCGCGAGCGCGGGGGAGGGAAAAGTCTGGCTGGTCGGGATACAGTGTACACACTATCATTGATTGGGCCATACGCCGACTACCAGTACCACGTTTATATCAATAAAACTCTCTATAAGCGACCGCCTGGCGCGTGGTCAGATGACGAGACTTTCTCACGTTCTATTGAACGGTAAGCGGCATTCGTACGGTAATGTGGGCTCTTTCTTATACACACATCTTCCATTTAGTCTTGCTTAGATGATGAGCTATATAGCACATGGATATCTACAAGTGTGGTCCTGTTTCCCCCCCCCCCCCCCAATAGGTCACACAAAGATGCTCTCAGCACTGCTCACGAGCTCCATAGCAGAGGTCAGGATCCAGATGTGTGTAGCTTTCTTATGTTGAAATGTAACTCGGAAATCGGGTTGATCTGTTTGACTTCCAACTGCCGAGGGCATTTTTAGGCCTTGTTTGAGAAGTCTAGACATCCAATCTATTGCCTCTGGATCACAGGGGAATTTGTCGCACTTTTCTTATGTAAAAGTTCAGTCTATATCACTAATTAAACTAGGACATTACAAGGTGGAAGCGGACAACCCAATATCTAAGCCTACAAGGTGGAAGCGGACATCCCAATATCTAAGCGACTCCTCGTTCTCATTTTTCTTTCCTCCGCTTCCTTTCTTTTCTAGGGCCTCACGAACCTGGGGCGGACATCGCGATATCTAAGCCACTATCCTCATCATCCTCGTTCTTGTTCTTCTCCTCGCCCTCCTCCTATCCGCCGCCTCCTGCCTCGTCCAGGGCCGCACAAACCTGGGTCGGAAATGCAATATCCAAGCCACTACCACTCCTCCTTCTTCATCTTCTTCTTCTTCTTCTTCTTCTTCTTCTTCTTCTTCTTCTTCTTCTTCTTCTTCTTCTTCTTCTTCTTCTGTTTTTTTTTTCTTCTTCTTCTTCTTCTTCTTCTTCTTCTTCTTCTTCTTCTTCTTCTTCTTCTTCCTTCTTCTTCCTTCTTCTTCCTTCTCCTCCTCCTCCTCCTCCAAGTTCCGGTTCTGGAACGGCCATCGGCGGTCACCACTGTCCAATCCTGTCTGCCGTCTGATGTTTCCGTGACGTGTTGTGGACATTGTCCGTGTTGTGGACATTGTCCGTGTTGTGGACATTGTCCGCGTTGTGGACATTGTCCGCGTTGTGGACATTGTCTGCCGCAGTCACAATAGAGCTGCTGTCCGCAGACAGAGATGTGGTTTCTGTGATGTGTGCAGCGGATATCTTGGATGGCCAGAGCAACTAGCAACTAGTGCCTGGGGAATTTTGTTGAAAGTAGAACATTGTACCCGCATATTAGGACACACACCAGGTTCTTGGGTCGTGCAATGAACAGAGAGGCTTTGGAGAACATTGCGATGACTGCAAAGGTCAGCGGTCCAAGAGGCGGGAGCGGACAAGGGAGAGGGTGTTGGACGTAGCTCGGACTGTGGCCTGGAGATATCAATATAAATGTCCCAGAACATCCAGGACCGAGATCTGCGAAATTGCACCAACACCGAAGTCAGTTGTCAAGGCACGTAGTGATGATGCAGTCACTGTGGTTCTTATTTGCAGTAATCCTTTTAGTTGCACACCATGTACAGGTCTACATACGACATGCACGGTGTCCTTACGTGCAGGCACGGAATCACTTTCCGTGCTTAGCGCCAGCGCGCCCAGGTACGGGCAATTATTCTCCCTTCTTCACTACAATTGCGACAGGAAATTGATACGAATATAGAATGGATTTGCTGGAGACGTTGTTGCAACAGAGATTATGATAATTGTATCCCTTTCCGTGTAGCTTCCAGTCGTTTTATCGTGCACACTGAGGTCATTCGGTAGGTTATTGTTCCAAGGAGGGAGTCCAAACGGACTTCTGTTGCCACAGCAGGCCGCATTTGTTTATAGATCACCGCTGATACTCATCTCTCACACTCATTCACACTCTTTCTCACAGGCACTCCTAGTCAAACTACCAGACTCTCTCTCTCTCTCTCTCTCTCTCTCTCTCTCTCTCTCTCTCTCTCTCTCTCTCTCTCTCTCTCATTCACAGATTAACTTATTCACACTCCTTCACATCCATTCATAGACTCTCATCTCTCACACTCGCTGACGCTGTTACTGTCAGTCATTCACATGCTGTCGCTTTTTCCACATGCTGTCACGCTTTCACACGTTCATTCACACTCGCTTTGTCAAACTCAGAGTTACCCCATAACACTCATTCACACAGTTAGTCTTACACACTCTCACACACACACACACACAGAGAGAGAGAGAGAGAGAGAGAGAGAGAGAGAGAGAGAGAGAGAGAGAGAGAGAGTTCATGTCTAGCCCAGGACGACTTCACCTCCCCCAGAACCTAGTCATCAACACATGATCCAGCGTGTGCGTCTGTGAGACTAAACAACCAACAGTTGGCAGTAGAGACCCCAGGACCTAGTCATCAACACATGATCCAGCGTGTGCGTCTGTGAGACTAAACAACCAACAGTTGGCCAGGACCTAGTCATCAACACATGATCCAGCGTGTGCGTCTGTGAGACTAAACACCCAACAGTTGGCAGTAGAGACTTCAGCTCGCATGCCGGCACATAGCACATATATTACTGTTTGCGACAGTTCTGAGACGTCGGCAAATATTTGACATGCCTAGCGCTCAGTTCCACGGACATGTCTTTCCAATTTGTTGCCCGATCAATACATAGTTCAAACTTGAGCGGGGAAGTGGCAAGTTTTAATTAACTTTGCAATTATGTGACTGGGGATTGAGTCGCCGGGACTGTTCTCTTCAGTGCTGTCTCAGTTTGTTCTATGAGATTTTGGCGGGAATGTTGACAGCCCAGTCGCAGATCTTCCTGATGCTGTGTAGACAGTGTCGTCAGTTCTCTTTCTGATAAATGTTCCTGAAACCAACCGGAATCGTAGGCGTCCGTTCAGCTTTCATTATCATCTATTTTTTTTAAACTCATTTTTTTTTCACTTCTCTTCTTCGTAGTCCTCCTCCTCCTCGTCTTTCCCCCTCTTATGATGTATGATAGACATGTTGCCAACAAGAAGCTGATAGTCCTCTACGTTAGTCCTATCACCTCCACCCCAGCTGACCACACGTCGACCACTCCTAGCACCACGTGACACTGCCCTACTCAACTTCCAACACCGTAACCGCTGACCAACGACCACTTGTTCACTTCTGGTGTTCTGTACATCTTGGCAAGACATGCTAGGCGTTTTAATAGTTGCCACTGAACTCCAAGTGTATGGTGTGTTTGATGCCACAGCCTGTGGCTGTAGTTTGGCTTTCTGGTCTTGTTTCGCTTTAGTTGTGTGTTTACTAGTGTTGGATTTCTGGTCTTGTTTCGCTTTAGTTGTGTGTTTACTAGTGTTGGATTTCTGGTCTTGTTTCGCTTTAGTTGTGAGTTTACTAGTGTTGGCTTTCTGGTCTTGTTTCACTTTAGTTGTGTGTTTACTAGTGTTGGATTTCTGGTCTTGTTTCGCTTTAGTTGTGTGTTTACTAGTGTTGGATTTCTGGTCTTGTTTCGCTTTAGTTGTGTGTTTACTAGTGTTGGATTTCTGGTCTTGTTTCGCTTTAGTTGTGTGTTTACTAGTGTTGGCTTTCTGGTCTTGTTTCGCTTTAGTTGTGTGTTTACTAGTGTTGGATTTCTGGTCTTGTTTCGCTTTAGTTGTGTGTTTACTAGTGTTGGATTTCGTCCCGTGTTAACTGCAGCCCATGGCCTGCATGTCGTGCTGGTTCATCATCACACATGGAGGTAACTCGGGGTTTATTACCTAATTAATCACGATGTGTAGACAAGGCCGAGATCCCCACTAGGCAACATGCCTTGGCCTACTTAGGGCATCCTTTATTTAACTGGGACACGTGTAACCAGGCCGCCTGTTGTAGGGCCACTTTCTAAGGCCTGACCAGGTTAAGAATGCTGCAGCCTTCAGTCCCGGATCTAGGGACCCCAACTCGTCACATCTGTATGAACCGACACTGTCATATTAATCCCATGTTTCCGCCATTAGGGACAAGTTCGCACAAAGCCCGTCAGGCTCCCTTATAAGGACAATTATGAATACTCTGATTAACAACAGTCTACGTGAGATGTTTATGATGTGTAGGAGGTTATATTTAGAGTAGTATATGCAGCCCGTGATAAACTACGAGGCCTGAAATTTCTAGATTTTAACGATTTGTGGTAGACTACATTTAGAAGGGTACGAAGACCCGCGAGATATCTACAGCCCGCGATATTTTACACACCATTGAATTTCTCCACTTGTTCAATCTGTTCCAATTAGAGACAGGAATTAAAACCTTTAATGTGTTTGGTTGGTGTCCATAATACATAATATATGTGAGATGTACACCACAGGACGGGTGTGACCGGCGGCTACCGTATGTATCTCGTTCCTCTTCTACTCCTTCCTCGGATAAACTCATTACCTCATTGTGTGAACTTGTTAGGTTGTCTGTGTGAAATTTGTCTTGTATTTTTCTTTCGCATCATGTGAACTCTGTCATTTGTTTAACTACTTCAGGTCAAGCAGGTATTAGTTTATGGTACAGGAGATAGAAGAGGCTAGAGTACAGATCAATGAACTAGAAAAGGCGAGATAGGGTGCAAGTCTCGAGATAGAAAAGGCTAGAGTACAAGTCTTCAGATAGAAAAGGCTAGAGTACAAGTCATGAGATAGGACAGGCTTGAGTACAAGTCATGAGATAGGAAAGGCTTGAGTACAAGTCATGAGATAGGACAGGCTTGAGTACAAGTCGGTGGGATAGCATAGAGTATAGATTACTAATATAGAAAGGCTAGAGTAACTTGCCACAGAAAATCTTTCACGTCGGATTGACGTTAATGAATTCCCTTACCTTACCTTTACCTAAAATGTCGTTGGGACATACCTGTGACATGTCACATCCTACCTGGTTTGTCCATTCCCGTGTTCTGAATGGTTTCTGTCCATTGTTTGTCTATCACTGATGTGTCCTACCCGCGGACCGTTGCAGTTGGTCTTGAACAGCCCACCCGAGTGTTACCTGTGGCTCAATTTCTTTTACGTGGCAAATGATTTGGCTTCCTTCTCTCTGATACGTTATACTGTACTGTCCTCCGAAGTCGGAGAGTGTCTGCCTGTACGGCGAGGAACCACCAGTCTGCACACCAATATGCCAGACATGGGACAACGGATACTCACGCAAAACTCAGGTCCTGTATAACATCACACTGATGTTGGACAACAGGATGCCTTCATCCGACATACAGGACTTCGCGTTGGAGCTCAAGCCAACGAACACAAGCAAGCAAGCAAGCATACTGTACTGGAAGACAGGAAGATCTGCTACTGCGTAAACAGGAGGGCAAAATCCACAGCAGAGGAAACCATAGGACGTCAAAGAATCAGCCGTATCACAGGCACACAAGCTCGCTGAGGTGTGTAGGATAAGCCGAAGAGCATCGCGGTAGGTAGGATGAGCCGACGAGCGCATCAAAGAGCGGTTGTGATGTATAGGAGAGACCGAAGGGTACCCAGGTGTGTGGGGTGAGTTGAAGCGCCCTCAAAAGCATTGGGGATGTGTAGGAAGGGCCGAAGAGTATCCAGGTATGTAGGATGAGGTAAAGATCATACTGGAGCATTGGCGATGTGTACGAATGATCAAAGAGTATCGAGGTATGTAGGATGAGGTATAGATCATACAAGAACATTGGGATTATATGCGATGAGTGGAAGAATTACTTGGAGCAGTAGACTTACTTGATCAGACAACTTTAGCCGCCGAAGACTGACTAATCTGATTATGCTGATGTTAATTGTGAAGATCATTATGATGGCTGACGAATGTCGACCATGATCACAATAATTATGGTGGTAGCGATGACAATGATGGTAATGACGATAAAAGCGAAGAAGATGACAATGGTTCTGCAAGTCAATAAATGAGCGAAACTTGCAAGGGAGAGAATCAGGATTGTAAATGCATGTTGTGAATGCAGACTTGAGCGTACTACAATAGAAGTATCACTTGGCTTGTTGGTAGAAGCAACGGGAAGGTCCGGCAGTGTTGGAGACACATCGCAGGCCCAGCCCTAAAACAGGACCACTTAATCGTATTATTCAAGCCAGGCCGGTGAAGCACATATGATTGATGACTGTATTTATTCACACGGTGAAAAAAACAACAGCCCGACAAGCCGACCACAAAGAAATAACAAGCTTTCAGACGCCATGTCGAAACGCACCCCACGTGACCTAAGAGGAACCTGGTAACACTTGCTTTGGAAAATATGTGAACATGATGAAGTTGCCAAAGTGCACACGGAAGTACATGTTCTTGTCTGATCTCTTTTCCTTTGGGGCACGGTGATTTAAATTAGGGGGGTATGGATGTATATTTCATCCCCGAAGTGAGGCGCTTCAGTGCAGTAGTATCCAAAGATTGTCACGGTTTGCTGAAATATCTGCACATATATCCGAGCTCCCAAACCTGGCTACGGTGATGGCAGTTTTAGCTCTCTCCGCCACTTAGTAGTTGTCACAAGAGGGAATTACTGTCCTGCATTTCTTCATCATACAAGTAGGTTATTAATGGAAGACAGAAATGAGGGATAGGCCATGATAAGCCTTGTACCTATGAATTGGAGGAAGGATTGATGTTTACCAGAGCGTGAAATTCTTGATGCCTAAAACTGCGTAGTTCAAACCAGGAATAAAACTTACACGTGCAGATATGAGTAACTTACCGGTGTGTGTCCCGGACTGAACGCTCACTCTTCACACATGTTTACCTCATGTCTCCCGGACGCTCACTCTTCACACATGTTTACCTCATGTCTCCCGGACTGGACGCTCACTCTTCACACATGTTTACCTCATGTCTCCCGAACTGAACGCTCACTCTTCACACATGTTTACCTCATGTCTCCCGGACTGGACGCTCACTCTTCACACATGTTTACCTCATGTCTCCCGGACTGGACGCTCACTATTCACACGTTTTACCCCCCCCCCCCCCCCAACCGGTCAGCCAAACTCGCGAGGCGCGGTTGAACTAGCCAAAATAACCGACCAGGAGTCTCATTGTCCAGCTCTCAGGCCATGCCCATATCAACAGATAGCTCAATAGAATAAATCTATTGCGTGAACCGGAGTGTAGGCACTGCTTCCAGATTGGGAATCGGGTGAACATCTGCTATGCGTTGCTACATATTAGGTGATTAACACAGTGTGTGTGTGTGCGCGCGCACGTGTGCGCCACTAATTTTTTTTATTCAATTCGCTTCTTCATTGCAAATGTAACATGCATCATAAATAATTAACATGCGGAAGATGAGTGATTGAAAGGGCCAAATGTAAGACGGGTTTGTGTGCGCAGTTTGTGGTCCTTTGAAACTAAAGTTCGTTCGTACTGTCCACAATACCGTATTAATAATGCACGCACACTACTCATTACTGACTCGCACACCTGGGGAGAATCTTTCCTTGTGCCAGGGAGGCAGTGGGCGAGAGCTGCCTTCTCACATCTACACGGATGATAGTGTTGTTATCATCTCTGTCCTTTTTCATGTCTCATGTGTCTATACATGTGGATTAATCCCTTACGACTGATAGCTATGTTGTGTTACTTTTTAGACTTTTAGACAGCCACTGTTTCCAACAAACAAGATATAACCACAAACTCAAGCTCGTGATGCATTGGCCGCCGTGTTCGTTCTTTGACCGCTCAATGTAGGTCCCTATGTAGAACATGACACACGTACACACATTGACGCAAACATACACAAACTCACGCAAACATACACACACCCAACCAAACATACATACACAGTTTACACTCTCACATACTCACCCACTCACTCAAGCATTCGCACATTCACGCTGTGAGGGATACATTTGGGGGAGAGAGATAAGAAACTCTACTTAAGACGGGTCATTACAATGATTGTATATTTGTGTTGAAATCGGCGCAGCGAATCTATGGCTATTTATGGGGGAATCAATCATCGGCAGCGGATGTTAGTGGTCGTGTTAGCGGCGGGGTCTGTGGTAAATGAGCTGGGCTTGGTCCGGGTCGTCGGGCAGAAGCTTCTAGCACCTCGCATTGCTTTCCATTGTAGAAATATTGAAATCCCTTAATGGGCTTCTCCGGCCCAAGATAACCATCCCGTGCTCCTCGTTAACTCTACTGTATTCCTGCTGCTGATTGCGCTGAATTGTAGACACGTTTGTGCATCTTTTTTTTCCCCTATTAAATATGGGGACTCGGAGCCGCGGTGGCGCAGTGGTTAGTGTGCTAGCCTGCCAGCCCGGAGGACATGTGTTCGAATATGTCTAGGCGGGGATTTTTTTAAAAATAAAAATATATTTAGACTTCCGCATTGACCCAGTGTAAAATTGGTATACGGCACTGTGATGGTCAGTCAAGGCGGTCGTGGCGATACTGACTGACCACACCATCCGCTGAGTGCCAGCTTGTCTATAAATACACGAGAGTAGCAGTTATATTTAATACACGCCCAGGGACGCCGCCTATCTCGCGCTCCGAAGATTGTGGGTTCGATTTCTGCTTACGTCCTTTGGTTCACGCCTGGGGGTCGTCGCTGGAGCTACGTAGTTCGTGCTTTGTGTGAGCTTTCGACAGTTTCCTCCCCCCTCCCCCTTACCATTTTGCGGAAGTCTTATGGGATAAACCCGGTGCAACGTAGTCGATTCTCTTAAATCATTTTAGATTCGGTACTCATTTTGTGCGAATGGATCACATTTCAGAGCCGCCGTGTTCGAAGAAAGAATCTACTGACAGTGATTGAACTCAGACACTGTCAAACGGGAGTACACACCACTGTACCCACTGGGATTGGATTACATAAATGTGTCAACACGGGTATTGATCCTGCATTGTCTCCCTTGTTGATTATTTCCCCTTGGCTGATAAGGGCGATCTGTTGACAATGATCTTACCGTACGTAACTTAGTTACAATGACAATCACGACCAGGCAATACAGATACGAAACACAATAGCCTTTAGCAGCCGCCCCGCTGGCCCGTCTCGGCCTGGCATTGTTTCCAAGGGGGCCATCGCTTCAGCGAAATACCTGTGGCTTTCTTATATCAATATTGAACGTTCGTGCTCAGACAGCGTAACTAGAGATTTCTGGCGGCTCAATCTACAGGTAGAAGTCCCTTCCTGACGTTTCTGTTAACATGCAAATGCATAAACTAAAGTTAAATCTCTGGATCAGGTTCCCCAGGTTGTTCTGTTCCCGTAATTGTCTGTGTACTCTGTAAGGTTCTCGAGAACGTGTGAGATCCAAGGATCGTGTTGCCAAGACAGCTTCTCTGCCAGCCTTTGCAGTGTTGATACATTTTTGACAAGGGTCGACAAATGTGCCGCTAGTCGGACCGAGTGGTTGTTGGTGTTATCGGTTGTCTGCCTTGTTTGGTCACTGTTTCATCACTCTTGTGTAGCAGTGGCCACCTCTCTAGTTCGTCTATCTATCTATCTATCTATCTATCTATCTATCTATCTATCTATCTATCTATCTATCTATCTATCTATCTACCCATCTTTGTGTGTGTGTGTGTATTTCCTTCCTTGTCCCGATCAGGTATAGATTTCGCTTCGCGTTATACACGCAATTAAAACGTGTGGGGTTGAGGGGGGAGGTGGTGGGGGGGGGGGGGTGGAAGCTCGCGCTAGCTGATGGAGAGAGAGAGAGAGAGATGACAACACCAAGAGATGAACAGCTGTATGGCAGAGTATGCCACCAACATGAGAGACAGAAAGTAGCGGAGATTCATTGTAGCCAATCTACTTAAATCATGTGCCAATATACCTTTGCACCATCACCAGCAATTTCTGTTATCACTAGCACTGAATTGGCCGCACCTGAGATGTGAGGGATCACATGAACAATTGGCCGCCCCTGAGATAGTGTGAGGGATCACATGAACAATTGGCCGCCCCTGAGATAGTGTGAGGGATCACATGAGCAATTGGCAGCTGTGAGCACCGGTGTCAGCTGTCACACTACCTGTCATACCACCTGTCACATGAAGCGACAGACAAATCCCAGATGGGACCTAGAAATTACCACCACGAGCTGCCCACACGGAGTCGCCACATTCAGACCGATACTGAAGATACTCGCAGACAAGTCCGTTCTCTGAGATGGCCGCGGTGGCAGCACCCTGGGACTTGAGCAGCTAGATTGAGATTCTGGGGACTTCCCCGAGGATATTCATTGAGTCCAGGAAATCCTATTGCGTTTACTGATCCAAGGCTGGCAGACGCCAAACAGATCACACTTACTA
This sequence comes from Cepaea nemoralis, assembly GCA_014155875.1. Taxonomy (NCBI): domain Eukaryota; kingdom Metazoa; phylum Mollusca; class Gastropoda; order Stylommatophora; family Helicidae; genus Cepaea; species Cepaea nemoralis. The sequence goes on from JACEFZ010008543.1 coordinate 19,435, forward strand.
GGGGATGGCATTATGGGGGTGTGGCGGCCTTTTTCTGTATTATTATTATTATTATTATTATTATTATTATTATTATTTTAACACTTACTGCATTGTCCTTCTCGAAGGGAGAGTACTGTCAATAGAAATTGATGTTTGAGTAACCTGGTTTAAGACAGAGGGGACATCGGGGGAATCGGCACGCGCGAGTGTGACCATTTATAGAACTATGAGACAGAAGTAACGATCAAAACATACTAGGTAATACAAACATGGTTAGCTATAGACACACCGAGGTGTGAACCTGTGACCTGGAAACTACAGCACGTCAGTGGAGGAACAAGTAACAAACATACTGCAAGTTGAAATGGGGGACATTGAAGTAATACTACACAGTTGTTAGAGGTGATACAACATAGAAGTGCTGTATGTATACATTGTAATACAGACGCTCCCATAGCAAGTGCAGCCGTTGGGGTCTGAAGTGCTCGGACTTTACATATTCTAGGCGTATGAGGATGGGTGGTCGGTTCTGTTCCTCGTCACCTTTCGAGGCAAGATGCTTGGTTAGAACTCAGAAGATAGGTTGTTGTGGGCATAATTTCTCCTGCCCCGGATGTTGACAATCACTAGGAAGTGACGTCACCGAAACCGTTTAAATTCAATTCAAAATGGACGGTTAATTCAGATGTATTTTCTTGCGAACTGTTTGCACTCTTTCATAAGTCATCTTCCGTGTTAGTGCCCGAGGGTGAGAATAGGACGATTATATAAACAGTCACTGTGTTTACTGTGTTCATTGAGCGCGCGTGAGTCGACAGCGACTACACATACTTGCGAACGAGAGTTCAAGCACAGACAAGTGAGAATGCCGTGTTAATCGCGCAAGTAATGCTATATGCCAGGTAAAAGCAGCATGCCTGCTACAACGTTTGGTCAAACAGAAAGCTAACTGGCGGCCTGCCATATTATTTGAGAGAAGAAAGTGCAAGCCTGACGATGGATTTGTGATAGTCAGAATATGTTATAACTGTGTACTTCTGGGAGAGAAAAAACGAACTATTCCGTTTGTTCCACTGGCAAGTCGTGGAAAACGTATTATAGGACATCTTGAAATTCAAGAAATAACACAATAAAGCTCATGTCTTCACCCACAGAAGTTCCAACCAGCATCCTGTTTCAGTCAGGGAATAATAGTAATACCTGCCAGAGACTCGCCTTCAGGGCGACGCCACGCAGCGAGCTCATTGATGCAAGCACAAGATGGTCTCTTCCCCCACAGGCGAACATCTCACAGCCGGCTTTCTTTCAATAAAATACAACTAAAACAGAACTGATGGTGCAACAGTGAGGCAAAGCAGACACAACCATCAATACTTTGTTGCTGTCTCGATTTTTTTTTCCCCCTGCCGTATCGAACAATGATGGTGTTCCCGCATTAAAAAACAGCAGACGTAAACGAAAGCTGAAATGTGGCAAATTCAGATGTTAGCCTGCAGTATTTTCCTCACAGGGCTCAATTTTTTTTTTGCACTTGCTTTGTACCTAAGCGTAGTCCATCACGTGCTCCTACTAATGCACTTGACTGTTTTTGCGTGTGGATTAACTTCCCCTATACCACTGTCCCTCGCCACCAGGCGAACCCAACCCAACCCAACTTCTGAGGTACTTGTCATTTACGTCCCCAAGTCAAGAACGAGAAGCTAGCATTTTAGTCCATCTGACCGGTGTTAGGGATTGAACTCAACACTTCGGCATCAGCACACCGGAAGTTTAAGACCAAGCGCTCTTATCCAGGCGCCATGCTGACTCTTGAGCTCATGTTTGACAGCGCTGAGCGAGGCAACAACCAGGAACAGTCGTGGACAGGGACACCATCGAGTGACCAACTTCCTCCTGGCTGTTAACAGTGTTCCTGATTATAAGTGACCGCTGTCTTCCACTGACCTCTTTCTCTTGACTGTTATAAATGACCACTGTCTTCCACTGACCTCTTTCTCTTGACTGTTATAAATGACCGCTGTCTTCCACTGACCTCTTTCTCTTGACTGTTATAAATGACTGCTGTCTTCCACTGACCTCTTTCTCTTGACTGTTATAAATGACCGCTGTCTTCCACTGACCTCTTTCTCTTGACTGTTATAAATGACCGCTGTCTTCCACTGACCTCTTTCTCTTGACTGTTATAAATGACCGCTGTCTTCCACTGACCTCTTTCTCTTGACTGTTATAAGTGACCGCTGTCTTCCACTGACCTCTTTCTCTTGACTGTTATAAGTGACCGCTGTCTTCCACTGACCTCTTTCTCTTGACTGTTATAAGTGACCGCTGTCTTCCACTGACCCCCTTTCTCTTGACTGTTATAAATGACCGCTGTCTTCCACTGACCCTCTTTCTCTTGACTGTTATAAATGACCGCTGTCTTCCACTGACCTCTTTCTCTTGACTGTTATAAATGGCCGCTGTCTTCCACTGACCCCCTTTCTCCCGATTGCTATTGGTGTAACTGACCACTCCCATAAGACAAGTAGTGGACACAGACCATCTCCTGCAGGTTGTAGTCCATATATTTCATGAAGTTCCTGCCATTGAGAAACGGTTTAGTAGACAAGGTGAGGGTGGAGGAAGAGAGCGAAATAGACTTTCATAAGGAACCTGCTCTACATAAATAGTCGTAGTCTTCATTATTGTTTAGCAGTATCGCGGGTAGAGCCCTGTACCTGGGGCGTAATCTGTCTGGAGGAAGTAAATCCGACACAAATACAGGCCCAAGCCGGACAATCTGACCTTTGAGGTGTATAGCTATGTATGAGGCATTCCGTCGAAAGGAGAACTCAGAAGTAGTAGTAGTGTAGCAGTATCGGGAAAGCACAATACCGGTACCCCCTTAGGATCTTAGAGAGGAGACTATTGTATTTGCCACGTCTCCGGTGTATTTCTGGTTCCTGGGAACTCGCTGACAGGAATGGTATCTCTTCAATCGGAATCAATCTTTACAGGCACGAACTGAAGGCAGATCCAGGAATAGGTGGAGAATCGTGCACATTGTCTAACTTATGCTGGTGGCCGCCATGAAATGTCTGTCTACGAGCTTCCAGACACTGAGGGTGGAATCAATATCTTTATTATTATGATCGGCTATTGATCGTCGCTGCAAGTGTTTCTGGACTACCCAGGGAGTGTCCGCACTGAACAGCTCCATGCAGCACGCGTACGTATACTTTCAATTAGCAGGATGAGATGCGACATCTGTCCTCTTCACGTCCGTGTGCATTTTCTGTGCATGTCCGCAGATTGATGCCCCGCCTTCATGCACGGACAACAAACAGCTCGCGGGTTAGTTCAGGCACACAGCACCACTAGTTGGCTGTAGGTAAACTTTAGGCGTGGGTATTGATGGACATTGATAGAACCAGCCGATGTCAGAATCAGAGGTCACACTGGACCAGTCGGACAATGATGGGCACTGCTGGGCTATCGCCGGCTGGCTTTGTGGCGATGGGGTTACTAACGCAATTCGTAATTTCGCACACCGCGTTCGTAATTTCGCACACCGCGTTCACAGCACAGCTGTGGGTGATTTAGACCACATTGCGCTAGTTTCATGCAGGTATGAGTACCGGTTTTTAGAAAGCAATGGCAAACTACCGAACGCACACTTGCCAAGAAATCACAAACAGCCAAAAGTGCTGGGGTTGACTTCGACGTCGTGTGAAGGATATGTAACTTTTTTTGTTTGTTTTTGTTTTGCAAATCCCGCCTCGTTGTTTCCCACACGCCAGCTAGCGCTGATGGCTACCATATAGGAAGTAGACCCTGTCTTGTTGTCACCTCTTCGTTGACTACCAGTTCTCCACTTCTGTCCGCGGACATCTTGCTGTCGAATCCAACATGCCTGTATGGTCCTTCTATTATGTGGAAGTGTGTGATTATTGGTAATTATTGCTGTTGTTCGTGTTAACAGGTATTAGCTGAAAATAATTAGGTTGTCAACTTCTAGACAAATGGCACAATGGTTGCAGTCATGTCGGGCAGGCTGTCCGGGTTCTGCCCTTTCATCTACATCGACGTGAAGGGTCCAGTGGGATGTCACAGTTGTATAGTTCATGTGACAACTGTGTTTACCACCACGCAGGACGAGCTGACAGCTGGTGGTTCGAGACCAGCGGCAGGAGATGTTTGTAGCATTGTTACACATGCTGACAGAATAGACACACGTGTGGGCGCATACACGACAGCAGGGTCTCTAACTGGATCGTTCAGATGTGGGCCAACGGCAGACATAAATGCCATGCTTTTCTCATGTTAATACAAGTGTTTGCTTAATGGTATGTGTGTCCTGCAGCCGCGTATTGATAATTGCCACGTCCACGAAGATATTCTATGCATCCATACACTTCTATCCTTGATCTTGGGCGACAACCGGACGTTGAACTTCGGCTTGCGGTGTTTGTGTGTATTTGTGTTATCTGATATCGATAAGTTCTTATCATTAAAAGTACATTGTTGTTTGTACTTATTTGCGACTGTATGCATTTTGAACTATGCTTGTCCTCACTCGTTAAACCACAAGACGTATTGTTCACATTTTACCGTCAGAGATTTCAATACATTGTGGGCCGTAGTCTCTCAGACCTGAGTGGATAGTTGTGGCGTTGATATCCTGCCAGCTACTACCCTATTGTTGTTCCGCTAGTAAAATGGTTTTATTTGCTGCCAGGCGATTACATAGCTCCGTCGTCACCCTGGAGACTCTCCCTTGTGTATGTTTGAGCGCAGGTTAGACAGTCAGGTATGTGCTACAAGTTGCACGTTCTTACCATGTTGATGTGTTTGGGCGGATGTGCATACAGCCTGGTCACATGTGACAAGTCCTACATTCTGATTGAGGTGGAGTATGTCATTGACCTTCCATCCCCGGGTGTGTCTGTCCACCCCGCGCGGCTGTTCTGTCCTGTTTGTCAGTCTGATCTTCAGGGTTGCCCTTCTGGGTGGCTGTCCATTAACTCTGCTTGTGTGTACTGCATGTCATCTATTTATCTCCAATCTATCTATCCCTCTCATTCTCTCTTTATTCCTCATATGTCTGTCTTATTTCTCGGTCTCATCTCTCTCTCTCTCTCTCTCTCTCTCTCTCTCTCTCTCTCTCTCTCTCTCTCTCTCTCTCTCTCTCTCTCTCCAATCTATAGCTGTTTCATCTATCTGTCTGTTACTCTCTGTCTCATCTCTCTGTGATTGATCTGTCTCATCTCTCACTCGCCATCTCTCCCCCTCTCTCTATATCTTTCTTTCACTCTAGCCTTCTCTCTTATCTCTTTCGCCTTCTCTCTGCTTTGTCGCCTTCCTTACTCCTTCCCTTTTATTTGTTTCATCTCTCACTCGCATTCTATCTCTCTCACTTTTTCTGTCTCTCTATCTGTTTCACTCGCCTGCCAACCCCCACCCCTTTTCAGTCTCATCTCTCACTCACATTCTCTCTCTCTCTCTCTCTCTCTCTCTCTCTCTCTCTCTCTCTCTCTCTCTCTCTCTCTCTCTCTCTCTCTCTCCATCAAGACATACACCATACTAACGCAACGAGAACAAACCGCACTGTAGCCACAAACCTTTATTACACTGAAGTAAATCCTCATTACAACTGTCACAATAAAATGTGATGGTTTACATTTGTGTGTCCCCCGCTAACTGTCGCAAAAACAGCTGTTTTCTCTGGCGTTCACAAATGAATCACTTTCAGGGAATAACTAGTCATTTGGACCGTACTTGTTTGCAGCATGCCTGTGTTTACTAGAGACTTCAGATTCGTCGGAGGCGCATTCTCTGACGTCGACCAGGGCCACAGTCACAGGCTGTTGGCCTAACCTTTCCATGTTACCGTCTCGTGCTCTCATACCTGGTCATATTTCATTAAGTTGTGCGGGAGCATGGAACGCCGAGACTTCACCCACAAGCCAGACGTTATTAATGAGCCATTGTCTCGTACTTGCGCACATGATGGGCTTCGGACGCTATCTGTTCGTTGCCACATCATCAACAGGTGCTTACCCAGGTCAGGTTGTATTCGGTCAGAAGACATTTGCCACATACTGAAAGTATCAGCTAACTTAACCCCATTACTCTTGTACCACGCACACTTTTCTCATGTCCGCGGGTGCTACTAGCCTTGGCTTCTGAAGAATGTCAGGAATCTCCTGGGGGACTCTAAGCCATGCTATAAGCTGATACAATTAATAGAGCACTTGGCGGAGACAGCTAGACAACAAGAGACCAGCTGAGACTTACGAACGTATTCAGCGGGCACAGGTGAACAGTGCATACGCAGACTACAGTACTCCACCTCGTGCAAATTCGTCGTATCCACATTAACTATAGATAATTCGTGTTTTGCTGAAATCACCTGGAACCCTGCATGGTTCCTTGTATTGCAACATAGTGTGTCCATCATGTGAACATGCTGAGCCCAGGGTGAGCACCGAACGCTGTGCTCCAGTATAAACGGGGCAGACACATGATCTAGACACCATTCAGCAGCAGCAGCAGCAGCAGGATATGATGGGCGTCCACAGAAGTAGCATTGCTGTGGATATCTTGTGAAGATAGTCTTGTCATGGATATTCTATAGAAATAGCCACGTTATGGAATATCCTGTACAACCAGCCACGTTATGGATATTCTATAGAAATAGCCACGTTGTGGATTTGCTATAGAAATAGCCACGTTATGGATTTGTTATAAGAAATAGCCACGTTATGGATTTGTTATAAGAAATAGCCACGTTATGGATTTGCTATAGACATAGCCATGTTATTGATATCCTATGGAAATAGCCATGTTATTGATATCTCACACAAATAATTTGATCAGTTCCACGTCAGATATTAGGTTCGGCGACCTGGTAACGCAGGTCTCTTTTCTTTTTATTTAAATACCCGATGTTATATATGTTTTGCTAAATATAACTCCCGGGGTACACCTCTTCAAGCAACAATACCCGTCATCGGATGAGCAAAAATGCTCGCATGTTGCACAACAAAACTCGCCATCTAGTCATAAAATAATTGAAGATCGCGTGTTCACACTGAAGTCTCCCTCTCAACGAGACTGAGACAGCGCCTATGTTGTTTGATGGCATGTATACAAGAAATGTCTTGCTATAAGTTAAAAGTCCCAATATTGTTGTGCTCTCTGGAACAGAACTGGAGCACATATGGAGTTACCCGTGTGCAGTGACAGTGATCGTTTACCAAGCACTAAAGAAACCAAACCACATGTTGCGTGAAACAAGTCATTCAGCTGTTTGTTGTCCAGTTGTCAACAATATACGTAAACATGGCTCTAGTGGCCACCCTTGATGACGTCAAGCGCATCATCCAATGATTGTAGTCAGCAGAAACTTTGTCATTTAACACTGAACTTAGCTGGCCGTGACAAAGGCCCGCCCGTTTCAGGGGTCCCGTTGCGTCATAAACCATTATTAAGGTGTATATTGTTGATTGTTGATGTTTATTGTGTCAGGTGTAAATTGTTAATGGCTTTACCTGCAAAAACCACGCCTCTGTTGCTTACGTAGTGCTCCTTTCTGCGATTTGCTTACATGTAACATCAACAAAATATGTCCAGCTGTTTAGTAACATTGTACACCTCGTTGAGTTTCCAAGACAGCTTTTGTAATGTACCCTCATGTCCAAGTTATCTCTTAACGACCCGTCGGTTGTCCTCCTGTTTGCGATGGCCGTTTTTATGATTGCACAGTCAGGGCCAGTATATGTTTCTGAACTCGCTATACCAATGACATTCCTGCTGAGCATGTTCAGCTATATGTTTATTTAGTCTACTCGTGTATGGTCACTGGGCTACACAGCTTATGCTTGCGTCTATAAGGTCCGTTTTAGCCCGTCGTTCTGTAGTCCTTTCTATGTGTTCTTGTAGTATCTGAGAGGTGGCGAATCTGGTGTGTAAAAGAAGAATAAACTAATCTGATCATCAATAAAGAGCACGGACAATCAATTCCTGAAAATTGCTGGCTTCAGTGGAGATCTTAATTAGTGTCAAAAATGATACACTGGCGATCTGTGGTGACACTTGTGACA
>JACEFZ010008543.1:30000-117500 GCA_014155875.1 Cepaea nemoralis
ATAATAGCAGTCCCTAGACAGATAACTCCAGAATTATGTTACTGGATCAGTTTGAGAAATCAAGACTGTAGTTAAACGAAAGGAAACATCGCAATCTACCTCCATACCCACAACCAGGGCAGAGAACTCCTCACGAGGAAATCAATCAATGATGTGATTTTGGCCGGGCCGCTGTCCCACGCGGGGCTGCCGCCCGTCCAGGCAGCACGCATCCCTTCATTGAGTTGATTGATCCCGGGGTCATGCCAGGATGGGACTCCACTTTGTTATTGTTCAATCAGATATGTCCGTTGTGTGTGGTCAACGGCTGCATGTAAGACGGCTGCTCCACTTATCACTTCATGCGTATTATTGTATTATGTTATATTTTCATGTATAACTAACGCACGTTCATCCGCTGGTGTGCACTGTCCACTTCCGTTGTCAGGTTTCACTGAGAGAGAGAGAGAGAGAGAGATAGAGAGAGAGAGAGAGAGAGAGAGAGAGGAGAGAGGAGGGGGGGGGGGTAAGAGGGGCGTGTATTGCGAAAGATGTGTGTGCTGTGGTACGGCATATATTGGGGGAGAGGGGGGGGGACAGAGATTGTGTGTGAATGAAAGAGAGAGGGAGAGAGAAGAACATTGCTGCTTGCAGTATTATGTTCTGCTCGTCCACGCCAACATGTGGAGCAACCGTCAATGTGGTAGCGCTGCCGCCAGGTCGTGGTTGGCCTGGGTTTTATGGCACAGCAGTGGCAGTGGCCTGAAGGCTGTAGTTACAGATGTAAGGCCGGTGCTTCGGTCTGCAGGCTACAGGGTCAGACAGTTTGTTTGACTGTGTGCTCCTCTTTGGTGCATATCAAAAGTGGGGTGATCATCTTGAAACTGTCCTTATGACGTCACCGTGTTCATTTGCACTGTGATGACACGTGCTTAACACTCTTGACGTCCTTAACAATATTGACAGGTTACAAGACAATGGCATGGTTGTAATTTCTTTCACACTTGTTTTCACTTGAAGTCCCCTCGTTTAAACAGCTTCCGCGCATACATTGGTGAATCAGCCATGTGCACATGTGTATTGGCGCCGCGGTTTCAAGCACGACAGGAGACGTGTGATCATCAGAAGCGGTCTCCCCCCCCCCCCCCCTTTTTTTTTTCACCGAATGTATCGACGCCTTTACCCTGCTGATTACCCTCCAAGACTGCCCAAAACATGATAAATCTAGGCATACCTTCTCACGTAGAGAAACAACGGTGGGATGGGGGTGGGGGGTAAGCTCTATGGGCCACTGAGTGGACTAAAACACACAGTGAACTTCGTACAGTGAGACAACATTGCAGATATGGACACGTTTCAAGCAAAAGGAAGAAGTATTTAAAAAAGACACACGCGAAAAAAAAAAACTCTTCAAAACAATGCAGATTTCGAAATAACTCATCACACAGAAACAAAAATAGAAACTGAAGAATGTGTCACTGGTTTTTAATGCCTTCAGATCTCAGATTCCCATTGTGACATTGACAATTGCCCGTATACTTGTCCACACTTAATTAGCAGTAATGTCAGGATCTGCCGTTCCGCTCGGGAGGCGGACAGGCCGGTGTTGGCCAGTTAGAACTGAAAATCTTGGGTTCCACTGAAATCTCGCCCTTTCACTGTTGGTGTTGGTAACGCGACCTGTCTTCACCTTTTGTTGCCCTGCTGACGCCACCCGTGACCAATGTGGTCTGCGCTGGTTTCACCACAACCACAGACTGGTGTTGGTAACGCACTGCTAGACCTGTGATTGGTGAACCAGCACGTGCTAAAGGATTACGTTTCTTGGGAGTAGAGAGCGGGGACTGGACACCCCGCCTCATTATGCCGTGACTTAGAATATACAAGCCTCTTCGCTGGCGTAGTGGTGAGTGTGCTTGCCTGCCAAGATATGTGTGTGTTTGCCTGCATGGCTGTAGTCGTGCTTGTTTGGGCACGTCATGGAGGCCACTGATGCCTTCTGCAACATTGTCATAAACTGTTGGTGATAAAGGATGGCGGCGGTTGTTTCTTCATAAGCACGAGTCAGCTATAGAAGTCAGCAGAATAGATTCTCCTGGAATACCTCAGTTGAAGACGTGTTTGTACGTATAGTAGGAAAACCTCAAGGAAAGTATCATCATCAGCTACCTTGCCAACTGCTGTAGGTGAGCAGCAGACTTCTGCACATCTCCCAGTCTCTAACAGAATGTCTGAAGTCTTTTGCTGACATCTTTCATTGCAAGAGCATCCATAGGTGCTCTCTGATACCCTGTACGGCCCTGTACGGTTTCCATTCGCAGACACTTGCACTGGTTCACCTGGGTCCAATGACAGCCGGGACCTGTCACACGCAGTCAGTAGTCAGTCTCCTGACGGCATCTCATTTGCACTTTGAGGTCACTGACTGATCTTCGAATGAAGATTTCGGTCAACTTAATTACTGAGACATTGATCGTTAAACAATATATTGTGCATATATTTATCGTAGGGCCAATGGCCCAGTGGGGGAGGGTGGGGGTTACAAGGCGATAGAGAGATATATTGCAGGCACCCAGTTGGGGAACTGACTGACATGAAGTCAGACGCAACAAGACTGGTATTTTGCAAGCTAGCATTTACAACCCTGTAACTTAACGACCCCATAAATGACATGCCTTACATTGCATTGCTGGTCCCCGTAAGTCTTGCCGTGTCCAAAAATATAACAAGCTAAATATAAAACCCTTCGGCAGATACTACCGCGTGGGTGTCTGTGTGCATATCTGCCCGGCCACCGAGGCGGAGTGGCTAATTCCTGTCCTCGTCTTTTATTCCTTGCCCAGAACATGGTCATGTGTTATTCGATGACCTTGGGCGTCCACAGCATGTTCTCATTGATCTCGAACCACACACTCCAGTCTTGATAGTCGCATCTCACAGCGGAAGTGGTTCTAGCCATGGTCCTCCTACGGTCCATCTCAATGATCCTCCGAGTGGCCATGCCAGTGGCGCTAACAATGTGTCATGTGACTTCTTTTGGGGAAATTCCCAGTGACTGTCTTTATAGCTATTATAGTGTCCCTAGCTGCCATGACAGTGGCTCTTAGTATGGTCCATATGGTTGCCCTAAAGCTGATGTCAATGACTATGAACACGTGCCATATAGCTCCTTCAGGAGCCATGTCACTGGTTGTCTTCGGCAGCAACCCGGTGGCAAAACCTGGACATGGTATGTTGCTCTGTAGATGGACAGTCACCCGTTAGCAAATCTTGCTGGCAGATTCTGGGGCGTTCACATGCTTTAATCAGGTTAGGTGGTCATCTCTCTTCCTCCCGGCAGTGGTTCCGGGCAGCTGTTCACGGTTAGTTTTCTCACCAGCAGCGACTGTCCCATACCTGGGATGGTTAACCTTATCTCCCCCAAGCATGGTCATCCGTAGCATGGTATCACAGTTTAGACCAATAATGTCCACGTTTATGAGTGCTGTAGTGTGTGTGTGTGCGTGCGCACACACACGCTCGCGCACCTGCTGTTGGTGATCGTAGCTATTGTGCTAGATCACACCTCTCTCCTGGAAGGAAATCCATCTCCCTGGGGGACACCTCGAATGCCAAACCACCACTGCCTGGTGGACATGTTTGTAAGAGCACAGGCTAGGACAACAAAGCCCGGCAGAAAACGTGGACAGACAAGATTTCACCAGCCCGTGAACGCAGTCTGCCTCTGGGAGGAGGAATCCTAGAAAAGAAACCTCAACCGTCGAAGCTGGAGGATCTACGCACGACAATGGGTTTTATGGACCACGTTAGGCAACCGATGCTCGCAGAAGAAGACACATCTCTTTCATACGAGAAACCCCGATGCCTGTCTCTGTCATGTTTGAAAATTGTACACGCGTCATCCAAACCATTTAGCGATGTGTGGTAACTGTTTCCTTGTCTCAGTTATTACCTAACTTAATGACACATTTCGTCCGCATTCAAGATTGTCCTTAAATATCTCAGCACATCCACATACGCTGTACTGAATCTTACTTGTGTGTGGTCAGGTAACTAGTGCCCTTCCTCTCCATGATGTGCCTTCCCGTTCGCTGTCAGCCAAAGCTAATGCGGATTTATCAGCCGCAGTGTAATCTCACTTAAAATTTCAGAGGTTGAAGTGAAATGTAGCCGACCAGGCTAGCTGGCGCCCCGACGTTGTTGACCCCCCATCTGTCTATTTGTCAGATGGATGTATCCGGGCTATGTTTGTTCGTCTGAGAAGGCTTTGTTGGTGCCTTCTGATTGTGTGTCTTTTTTAAACCGTGTATTGTAATTGTTTTCTTAATTGGTTTCTGAGATGGACAAATACGGATAGCGTCTTAAATTAACAAATATTAATAATGTCTTGAGTTAGAGATATTTGCTTAATTTTAAGTTGGGAGAAGTTAAGTGTCTTCATTTGGGAGACAATGAATGTCGCGTGAAACAGGAGGACGCAGAGGTGTTTCCAAGGCACCAGGGCCAGGTTTATATACTGGCCAAGACCTATTGACGCGTCCTCGGTCCCTTCGGGGTCCTGGCTAAAGTCAGTAGGATCGCCGATTCCTCCGAAGTCGGAGAATGTCTGCCTGTATGGCGAGGAACCACCAGTCTGCACACCAATAAGCCAGAAATGGGACAACGGATATTCACGCAAACCTCAGGTCTTGTATGACATCACACTGATGTTGGACAACAGGATGCCTTCATCCGACATACAGGACTTCGCGTTGGAGCTCAAGCCAACGAACACAAGCAAGCAAGCAAGCGTGAAACAGGGAGATATGAATTGCTTGTAAGGCTGGGGTAGATTTGGATTGTATGTGGAAATTGGAAATGTGAACTGAAAAGGGTTGGTCTTAATGTTGCCAGATTTGAACGCTGTTTGGAAAATAGAAGATATTAATGTTCTTTTTTTTTTTTTTTTGGAAGGGGGGGGGGGGGGGAGATTTTAATTTCTTTGAAAAAGATTTCAGGAGTATCTGAACACGGGAGATTTGAATAGCGTCAGATCATGGAAGCTGATAAGTATCTGGATATGGGAGATCTGAGTGTTCTCACACAGGAACAGACGAATAGTTTCAAACTCGTAAATTATAGGGCCACACGATTAGAATGTAACCCTCTAGTATTGAGTCACATCAGGTCACCGCCAGACTTCATTCTTCATTGTGAATCCATTAAATAGGTTGATATAAATTTTAGTGTTGCAAATCCAGTTTATGGTTGTCCTGAAATAAACGATGTGTACGCAACTAAGACGCCAACACCTGAGTGGTTGTAACTTTCTAAACTTAGCTCTCTGTAGCCACTAATAGCACTTAGGTCGGTTGAAAATAGTCACGAGGTTTGACAGCCATAACAGTTTAGGGACTGTCTGAGGGTGTATTGTGTGGTAGCTGTCTGCCACATGTGATTCTGCCCTTTATGCCTCCAGTGGAGCAGAGGTTCTGTCACCAAACTCTCGAATGTTGTGTAATCTCCTTCAGCTTCTTCTATGCGCTGCCTTTATGACACACAACATTCCTAAAACTTGTGGAGGACCCGTTACAGGACTATGTGCTGTGCTGAATGATGAGAAGTTTCAGTCACTCAGTGAATTTCTGGATTTAGGGGGGGGGGGGGGGGGGGGGGTGCGCGCCGCAACAGTCCCCACAAATATGGTACGTTGACACTTACATCCGAAAAAAACCTCTAGCACCGATTCTGATAAGTGCCCCTGTCAGGACTTCCGAACGTCATTGTATCGGACTTCAGTTTATCTTCCGGAGGTCTCGCCAGTGAACGAGCCAGTCGGGTCATTGGTAGATTGGTTCATAGATCAAGGTCGGAGGCTGTTGCTGGCCACCGCTATCAGCGCGTGGGCGTGTTGTGTGGTTGCATTTGTCCTTCAAGATTCTGCAGTTTTATTTTAAATTTTTTTTATTCTCGTGAGTGTTTGGGGACCCGGTGCATTGCTTTGACCAAGGCCTATAAGGCTCTTAAGATATGCACGTGGTGCCTGGTTTGACAGTCATTGTCTTGTCGATTTCTCATGGGTAGTGTGGGGTTTTGTATGTGTGTCACTCAATCACTGGCACCTTGCCGTCTTGATAGACCATAGCTTGTTACATTGTGCTTCCAACAAGGCACAACTACAACCCGTGGTGGTAGCGAATGTTATACCTCTGCATAGCACAAAGCCTGGGCTGAATTGTAGAAGCCATGTCTTGTCCATGCAGCATGTTCCCTCTCTCTGCTGCCTAGTTTACCTCAAAGAAAGGCAACACCAATACATCTGGAACAAGCTGCAGAAACTGCCGGATCAGCAAAGCAATGCTCTAACTGTCCGCTTGTCGAAGCTTCGATCCTAGACCCGTTTCCGACCAAGGCTTAGGGGCAGGTCTGCCCTGCCATGACATGTAGTCTTTAGGTTGCATTTCTTCGCATTAGGGTAAGGCTTGTACCCTCCCAGTTGTGCTTCTCCGCTCGCAGCCGATGCATGTGTGTAAATTGTGCCAAAATAAAACACGATACGGTAGTAAAGACAAGATAACACCGCGTCGGCGTGTCTTCTTCTAACCTGGCTGAACAGGATGTGATTTGAGTTATGTTAAAATGGTTTTGGAGAACAGGTTGTAATCACACGGGACACTCAGCTTCTAGATGGCAAATTAAGTAGGGTTGAAACAAGTGGGTCAGGTGGTTGCGGCTGTAAATCTGTACCCCCACGACAGGAACGGACTTAGTTGACATGGCTGTACTTTAACCTCCACACTCCCCCCTCCCTCCGTTCATTAAATGACACGTGTTTCCCTGTTGGCCATATATCCGCTAAATTCCGGCAGTTGTCTGCCGCATCCGTACAGTCGTTCAGTCGGGAGATACACTGGGATGGTCTCCTTTAGTCGGGATATACACCGGGATGGTCTCATTCAGTCGGGAGATACACTGGGATAGTCTCATTCAGTCGGGAGATACACTGGGATGGTCTCCTTTAGTCGGGATATACACTGGGATGGTCTCCTTCAGTCGGGAGATACACTGGGATGGTCTCCTTTAGTCGGGATATACACTGGGATGGGCTCTTCGGTCAGGATATACACTGGGATAGTCTCTTCGGTCGGGATATACACTGGGATAGTCTCTTTGGTCGGGATATACACTGGGATGGTCTCTTCGGTCGGGATATACACTGGGATGGTCTCTTCGGTCGGGATATACACTGGGATAGTCGTCCTACAGTCGGGAGATACATTGGGATAGTCTCATTCAGTAGGGAGATACACTGGGATAGTCTCATTCAGTCGGGAGATACACTGGGATAGTCTCATTCAGTAGGGAGATACACTGGGATAGTCTCATTCAGTCGGGAGATACACTGGGATGGTCTCATTCAGTTGGGAGATACACTGGGATGGTCGTCCTTCAGTCGGGAGATACACTGGGATGGTCGTCCTTCAGTCGGGAGATACACTGGGATAGTCTAATTCAGTCAGGATATACACTGGGATAGTCGTCCTTCAGTCGGGACATATACTGGGATATTCGTCCTATAGTCTGGATATACACTGGGATGGTCTCATTCAGTCGGGAGATACACTGGGATGGTCGTCCTTCAGTCGGGAGATACACTGGGATAGTCGTCCTACAGTCGGGAGATACACTGGGATAGTCTCATTCAGTCAGGATATACACTGGGATGATAGTCCTTTAGTCGGGAGATACGCTGTAATGATAGTCCTTCAATCGGGAGATACAGTGGGATTGTTGTCCTTTAGTCGGGATATACACTGGGATGGTCGTCCTTCAGTCGGGAGATAGGCAATGAACACGCGGACCATCTGGCAGGAGGAGGCATGTTCAGGGTCGACATATCAATACAATACGAACCCAGCTGCTCGATAGCGACGAGACTGTTAATGCTAGAACGATTCACGAATTGGGAGTGAAGCTTGGCCAGACACGTCTTCCAGGACGAGAGAGGAGACGTTACAATCCTCTCCTCATGGGAACATGAGTTGAGACGGCTGCTGCATAGGAGGACTGACCACTTGTGGGAATACCCAATGTGCAGGGACGTCTGTGGGAATACCCAATGTGCAGGGAACGTCGTTGGTCGCGTTAGCAAAACATCACTTGCCAGCAAGCACACTGGCACCCGGACCAGCCTGCCCTTGCATTCAGACTTGGCTGCCATGGGGCAGTGATTCAACGTTGACTTGTCGTTCAGAAAGCAATGGCAAGCTACTGAACGTAAAATTGCCAAATCAACCTGGGATTGGGGTTGATTGTAACGTCATGCAAACGACATGCAGCATGTTTTCTATAGACCGTGAGTCTGGCCCGCAACATGAAGGGAATTCTGGGTAATGTGTAGTCATGACAGGATAGATGCGCACGGTCTCGCCTTACTTGGGCGCGTGGAATGATGGAAGCCTGAACATAACACAAATACAGACAACATTGTTATGTAATATCTGTTGTTTGCCAGTGGCCTGAATGCAACACTGAAGCCTGATGTCCAGGCATGCACAGGTGCATTTGCATTATTTATTGGCCTACACGGTGACCCGAGTTATTCTGTCCTCCATGAGTCAGTTTGACGTGTGGCGTCTATTTTTATACCCCTCAGCCTGAAATAGTCACCATAACTCTGTCAGCAACATAGTCAATGTATAATTTATTCCCCTTTGGATCTGCTGCATGTTTAGTTATTTATCTCCCTTGAAAAGGTAACATCTCTGGCGGTTTTCCTGAGCACAAGACTGTATTGTGTTCTTTCATTGCACGTATAGTTAATGGTAAATACTTTAAAGGGGGTGTAAGTTGTACATATTAGATAATGTCTTTGTGAGGTGAAGGGACTACATCCCTTCCTCGCTGAATGTTAGGTATGGTGCTAATACATTTGACTGCTGTCATAAATAATTGATGTTCGATCCTTCCTTGTGTCTTGAGTTACTGGTATTGATCCGACCAATCTGGGTAGTCTCTTAGTGTATACATATGCAAGTTCACCAGTAGTGGGTCACTCAATGGTTAAATGTTCTTGTACCATGCTGGCTCAAAAATTTCCCCAAACTGACCAAACTCCACCCGGCATGGCTCCAGTAGTTGAGACCGCACGTTCAGTCAAAGTGATCAAACTGTCCCATCTCACCTCTTCTCTGCTCCCTTCTATAGAAATGTGCCCCTCTGCACTCTCCTTTTTTTGTGTGTGTAAAATTGCTGAGGACAGTTCAATCATGTGGCATGATAAAGAAAACTAGACCAGTCTCTGGGCCGGCTAAGATGATGATGATGATACTTACCATGACCAGTCACCTGCTCACAAAGAGACTAGAACTGGTGTGGCTACGCCAGTCCCTGCAGTAAGTAAATGTTGAAACATGTTCAGCTTCATGTGTGGTTGTAAGCCAATCTGTCAATGTCTTTTATCTTCTGCAGCAACAGATAACAAGATCCTGTCCATGTTGCTGGCACTGGAGTCACAGATGGAGATCTTACGGGCAAACACAGACTCCGTTGTAGATACAGACGTCAAGTTCATGGCTGCGGCCTCTGACCTCGCTGATCGTGAACTGGTTATGACCATTAGCTGGGCTAAACAAGTTCCAGGTGTGTAGATATTTGCTAGCAAATTGAGCCTGTTTGGATAACTTTGAAGTATGTTTGACCATTTTGTCCACTCTCTGGTTTCACCTTTACTCTCTTCTCTTTTAAACTACTATTCTTCTTAATAGTCTCACCTCTCTTCAAATTTGTTCTAAAGATCTGTGCCACTCATCTCTGATCTCATCTGTTCTCTAGTATGGTCTGTAATTTCATCTATATATTGATATGTGCCCCTCTCTAGTCTCACATTAAATCCCTGTATTTTTTAAAATAGATTTGTCACTCAACTTTAATCTCATCTACTTTATAGATCTATAAATTAGTGTCACTTTCACCTCTGATCTCATCTGCTTAATAGATCTATAAGATTTGTGCCACTCTCACCTCTATATATCTAAAGTATCTGGGGATATTTTTATACATACACATCTAGATATTTATATCTATGGATATATATATATATATATATATATATATATATATATATATATATATATATATATATATATATATATATATATATAGATCTATGCTACTTTCCAGTGACACATATTGCACATGTATAGTACAGGAGAGTAGACACTTTCTCACGTGCACACATAAATAAGCAAACATGTAAACCACCAATAAGTTGAACATTGTCTAAATCTCACCCACGCAGGTTTCTCCAGTCTCTCCCTGGTTGACCAGATGCTCCTGCTGCAGCACTCCTGGCTGGAGATCCTCATGCTCAGCCTTGTGTTCCGCTCCTGCCCCTACAAAGGCCACGTCTGCTTTGCCGAGGACCTACAGCTCTCCGAGGAGATGGTGGAGAGCCTTGGCTTTCCCCAGGAGCTAGATGCACTCATCTGCAAGCTGTGCAAGAAGTTCACCCACCTGGGGGTCAGTCGGGACGAGTTTGTCTTACTCAAGGCCATCACTCTGTGTAATATTGGTATGTGGCTCTTGTTTGATTGTTCAGTGTGGCTACAGGCTTTCACAATGTTTTAATGCATCTCGGATGTTCAGTGTTTGCTGGCTGGCAATATGGCAGTCGCGTTAGTTGCCATCTGGCAGTGTGGCAGTTATTTTTTTCATCTTGTAATGTGAGAGCATCAATTAGTATTTCTCACCTTGTACTGTGAGGGCATCCAATAGTTTCTGTCATCTTATAATGTGAGAGCATCTAATAGTTTTTCTCATCACATAATGTGAGAGCATCTAATAGTTTGTCTCATCTCATAATGTGAGAGCATCTAATAGTTTGTCTCATCACATAATGTGAGAGCGTCAGAGTTTTTGTGACCTTGTAGTGTGAGAGTATCAGTTTTTAACATGTCGTAGTGTGAGAGCATCCAGGAGTTTTGTCATCTCGTAATATGAGAGCACCCAGGAGTTTTTGTCATCTCGCAATATGAGAGCACCCAGGAGTTTTTGTCATCTCGTAATATGAGAGCACCCAGGAGTTTTTGTCATCTCATAATATGAGAGCACCCAGGAGTTTTTGTCATCTCATAATATGAGATCACCCAGGCGTTTTTGTCATCTCATAATATGAGAGCACCCAAGAGTTGTTCTTATCTTGTAGTGTAAGAGCATCAATGAGTTTTTGTCATCTCTTAGTGTGAGAGCATCAAAGAGTTTTTGTCATCTTGTAGTGTGAGAGCATCAAAGAGTTTTTGTCATCTTGTAGTGTGAGAGCATCAAAGAGTTTTTGTCATCTTGTAGTGTGAGAGCATCAAAGAGTTTTTGTCATCTCGTAGTGTGAGAGTATCAAAGAGTTTTTGTTATCTCTTAGTGTGAGAGCATCAAAGAGTTTTTGTCATCTTGTAGTGTGAGAGCATCAATGAGTTTTTGTCATCTCTTAGTGTGAGAGCATCAAAGAGTTTTTGTCATCTCGTAGTGTGAGAGTATCAAAGAGTTTTTGTCATCTCTTAGTGTGAGAGTATCAGTATTTTAGCCATCTGGCAATGTCAGGCAAGAACCCGTGTACACAGCATAAGACCCTGTGGGTTCATGTTGTTAGATCCAAAATCCTATAGGCCCATCTTCACTTGGTGGGTCATGGGATCAGTGTCTCACCAGCTGCGTGTACTTCCCAAGATATGATCTGCTACCCACGGTATGCTGGGTCCACATCGCAGCTCTGGTCAATTTCTCAATTGTACCCTGATGCAGACTGGAACCCAGTTCAATATCTAAGTTGAGGGTGATCTGCGCTGGTAGTGTCATGAGACGGTCGGATGTGAGGTCAAGGCCTGGGCTCATCACTTGCCAAAGTAAGGGAAAGATTAGCCAGCAGTTCCCTCTTGCTTTCAGGCCTACCAATGCTTTCAGGCCTACCAAATGTGACAGCACTATCACATCACAGACCACTAGTGGGGAAAATGATTTGGAAAAAAAAAATGTTTTAGCGACTTTTTATGCTTTGGGACAATTTTGTAAAATGATTTCCACTAATGTGCTTGTATTGCTGCAGCAACTGTGACAATATCATCATCATCTTCTCTTGCAGATGTTGTAGCTGATGTTGGGGACAGCGTGTCCCAGCTGCAGGACCAGCTTCAGGACGCTCTGTCCGAGTGTGTCAAGTCCAACCTCGGCCCCAGCACCCGCAGGTTAGGCCAGCTCTTCCTCCTGTTGCCAGCCCATCATGCACATCAAACTCCTGGCCAAGCAGTTCTGGTACGACATGAAGAAAGACGGTCGCGTCATGATGCACAAGCTCTTCCTGGAAATGCTTGACGCAGACTCCTGAGACAGGTTGTAGTTTAGGGGAAACGTTTGTTCTGTTCTCTGGCATCCGTGACTGCCACAACCACAAAGTTTCAAGTATTATATTGTTCATTGAATAAAACCACCCCTAGCAGTCATTGTACACTGTATATATATATTTATACATACATATACAAATATGAAATCATTACCCCCCTCCCTGGGAAGCAGCACTCAAATATCGCAGTACCTGGATGTTCTTTGGCTGTTCTTTTAGCTGTTTCTTGAGTACAAACTTGTTTTAATATTTAGCGAATGTATCACACACAAATTCTTGTTCCAAACAGTTTTTATGCAAAATGTGGGAGACCTGAAGGTCAGTTTTCAGCGAGTGCACACCCTAGTATAGAAGTGGAGCAACCGTGACAGAGAGAAATATCGTAGGGTTGTTATCCATAACAGCATTTATTAATGTTTGTGTGGACACTGTTGTGTGTGCTTGTTGGAACATTTGGAGAAAAATACCTGAAGTAGACTGTGGGTGTGGACTGAATGGTTTAATTTGGACTGGCATGGTTGAATCAACCATTGTTGTATCTACATGTATTTGTTCTGTTTTATCAATATGGACCGTACAAAATGTATGATTGTTTCCATTATGGATAAGTTTCTAATAAATGTGCATTGACTGGAATCCAGGATCATCATCACACATGAAATTATTTATCTGAGCCTTACTAGTCTGCCGTGTTAGATTACGCTAGGAGAATGTAAGCTCAGTGCACGACTGCAGCATCAGCAGAGATCCTGGAGTATATACATCAAAATCATGCATGTATTAATAATTGTGGCTCGTTCTCTGCTCTGATTTGCCTAGACACAAGCATACTTGCCCTGCATTTGAGGATTTCAAACTACCAATAGATTTGTAACGTGCCTGCGGGAATGGTTTTTTGTTTTCCCATGCTTATCTGAGAGACCATCTTACAATCCACTGTCTAAGGATCAGCAACCTACTTTCTCATTTCTTTAACCCAGTGTACACCTGGGCTCATTGCTAGTTATTCTTAAGCTAGAGGTAGGTATAGAATACATCTGAACTACATTTGCACATGAAATGGAACAATCACAGTGTTTTAAACAGATACAGGATGTGAATCACTGGACTTATAAGTGACTCCGATAGTCCGTCATTAGGGTGTTGTCAAAGAGTTTGTGTGCAGGATGTATGCTCCGCAGGTTAGCTGTTAAAGGATCACATTCACCAGCCATTTTTGTGACAGATGCTCCTCTGAAGTTTTTGTGTTCTACGTCTCATGAAAGTTTATATTGAGGTTCTGCTACACAAGCCTGTCAATTCACTATGTACACAAGCCTGTCAGTGGACTATGTACACAAGCCTGTCAGAGGTTAACGCGCTTATCTATGATCACTCAGATAGCCCCGAAGTGCTCATCTATACAGATGGATCTGTTGTAAAGCAGCAGAGAAGTGCGTGGGCATTTACAGCCTGTTCAGCGGGCCGAAACCGTTCAAGAATCCAGTGGTGCCCACTCTATGACCACGAGCAGCATGACGATGGAGGTGATGGCAGTTACACAGGCTTTCATATGGCTGGAATCACAGCATTATACCAACATGTGTGTACTAAGTGATTCAATGAGCATGATTCAGAAGGTCGAAGCTGGATCTGTACGTAGACAGTGGACTGAGTCGAAGCTGGATCTGTACGTAGACAGTGGACTGAGTCGTTGCGGAAGTCTGTTGTCCGCAAAGTCACCTTCATCTTCGTCCCGGGACATGCGGGAGTCAAGGGAAATGAACGAGCTGATAAATTGGCTGGCTCTGCACCCCCTGTAGATGGCCAGCCCATGGATCGTGCCGATGTTATTAACGCCCTTAAAGATATGGCGAGAACAGAGGATTTTGACGCCAGTGATTCCACATCGCTTTCAAGGATGAAAGACCTGGGAGTAAGAATCGGCACAGCCAGACGCGAGAGGTACATCGGGAAAACAAAGCGCCTCGTCAACCAACACAGAACTGGCACTATTAGCCACCGGACGCTGATGCATATGCTGGGGGGAGGATCTGAGCACCTATGGACATGTCCGGAGTGCAACGAAGATACCCCAACTGATAACTAACTAATAACTAGATAACTAAGCCTGTCAATGGACTATGTACACCATCAATGAGTAATGTGGTCTGTATCACGTAGGCTGCATTCTGGTGGGTTGGTATGTCTCAGTTTGATCAATGATAACTAATGGATAGGTCCATCTTTCAGTTAGATAACTGATAACTAATGGATAGATCCATCTTTCTGTTAGATAACTGATAACTAATGGATAGGTCCATCTATCAGTTAGATAACTGATAACTAATGGATAGGTTCATCTTTCAGTTAGATAACTGATAATTAATGGATAGGTCCATTTATCAGTTTAGATCAGTTAACTAATGGTTAGATTTATCAATTGTTCGCTTATGAAAAAACGTCCATCTAGCATTCATAATAATTGATCTCTGAAGGATAGATTTATCTATCAGCTAAGATAATTGAACACTCGTGGAGAGATTTATTTTTCTGCGAGGTTAATTCATCACTGATGTATTGCCCGTGTGATGGTTGTAGTCATGCTCCGCTACAATAAGGAAATGAGAGTACACAAAAGTGTACTGAGGTCATGATTCTGGACTCTTGCTGCAGAGTTGTAAGTCAGGAGAAGAGGCTGTTGCCAAGCAGACGTCCTGTGCTAAATACCACAGGTTTCCTGTCAAGGCTGGATCCTTGTAAATATCTGATGATGGATAATTGTTGTCATAAACTAATGACACATCCATCTGATGTGATCATGATGTAGTGTAAATATCTGATGATGGATAATTGTTGTCACAAACAAATGACACATCCGTCTGATGTGATCATGATGTAGTGTAAATATCCAATGACGGATAATTGTTGTCACAAACAAATGACACACCCATAAGATGTACATCTGACGTGATCATGACGTATGTGTCCTGAGCTGAACACCATAGTTTGAAATTATGGGCCTGTGCTAGTATAAGGGCAACCACAGTGGCCAGCACACTCGCCTCTAAGCCTGCTGGTCATGTCTTTGAATCCCCTTTGAGGCACTTTTAAAAGACAAGAGGGTTGACTTCATTGCCCCGGGTTTTACCCCATATGTCTGTCTCTTTCTGCAGGGCGGACTGCCCAATGTGTCACACAAAGCACGAACTTTGTAGCTCCAGCGACAACCCCAGGAGTCTCTGAGAAAATTGCACTCGTGAACCGAACGATGTGACGTAGGCCGGGCTCAAACCCACAACCTTTGGAGTGTGAGGCTGTCCAGGTGTCCAGTGTGTTATTGATCAGCCGCTCCATATCTCTGACACTCCTCATGGCATGGGCAAGTGTCCTTGATTTGACTGACTCTTGTAAGCAAACCAGGAGTCTGATGACACACATGCCACACCTTTCAACATCTGTGTCAGTTGCATGTCCTGTTATTTTTTTAGGCTCCAAATAAAACTTGCCAGGAAATTCACTGTGGACTGTCAGAAATGTCCAAAATGTTGTCACTCTTGAGTGTTGTGTACGCAGTGCATCTTACAGGAGACACACTTCAGAGGTGAAGGTTGTCAGGTGTAGGCAGATGTAGATTTGATGAGGTATTTCAGTCTGTGTGATCTAATTCAGGAAGTTGGCAATGGGGAACATGTCCGTGTACACTACTGCCAAGAAGTCTTTTCAGAATTTATTCTTATCAAATGTTGGCCTTACCCAAGAGGAAATCTGGCAGAGAGTTGTTCATGTAGAGTATGAGAGATCAACTTGTCCTTGTACTACGGACACAGTACAGTGGAGTACAAAGAAAATGATAACATTTTGTTGGCCTGATTAAGTATTTGAAGCAGAGAACTGCAGTCACCAACTGAATTACCAATTAAGCACACTTATCATGGTGGTTCTATAGAACTTGAAATAATGTCATTGAAAAGAATTAGAAATTTGGGGAATGTTACTGTTATGTTTCTGCTTGTTCTATAGAACATGAAAAAATGTCATTGAAAGGAGTTAGAACTTTGGGGAACGTTGCTGTTCAAGTTTCTGCTTGTGGACCATGTTAGCTACAAGATGGAAGTAGCAATCAGCTTTCTTGAACATCTGAGATGTTGCCGCTTGATTTCTTGAACATCTGAGATGTTGCCGCTTGATTTCTTGAACATCTGAAATGTTGTGCTTGATAACTTGGAGCTGTGCTACACTGTGGCTAGTTCAGTTACCTGTCTGGCGGTTGGTTCTAGGATCAAATCCTCAAAGCAGGATTTGTTCACGATGTCTCCAGGATTAGCTTCAGGCTAATAGAACTGGCATGTGGTACTGGCCACAACAGCCAGCAAGTGCTGCTTGGTCCAGAAATTAGGACTTGGGGGATCACATTCCCAATATGCCATGTTGGCATGGGAACGGGGATCACATTCACAATATGCCATGTTGGCATGGAAACAGGGATGGCAGTCACATGATGGCATGGAAACAGGGATGGCAGTCACATGATGGCATGGGAACGGGGATCACATTCCCAATATTTCATGTTTTCATGGAAACTGTGTGCTTGACCTTTTAACTCTTATCTTACATGAATGCTGATGTCAAGGCACTTTATGACACATGTCTGTATCTCCGTCTGTTTGTCTTCATTGTTGTAGTATTCTTACCGAATCTGCATAGAATTCAATAGTTGCCTTGACATTGTCAGAGGTGGGTGACCATGTTGGGTGTCTGCATGCTCAGGTGCAAGGTCAGGGACGGAAACATTGAATGATGGGAGTGAAAGCAGATATCAGACATTGCCAACTTGGCATGTGAAAACTATAGTAAGCCTGATCAGAACTGATCTGCTAGGCATGTTTAAAGTTATTCACATTAAAATCAGGTTCGGCTGTGTGGAAGGTCATTTGCATATCCTTCACCTGAGATAGTTCTAGTTATGAATTCTACTTGACAACCTGAGTGAAAAGGGGGGGGGGGGGGGGGAACAGTCAGAAATTGTGGGTACTGACAAACAGCCTGAGTGAAGGGGGGGGGGGGGGGGGGGGGGGGGGGAGGACAGTAGGAAATTGTGGGTACTAACTGACACAGCTCTTGATGTGTTTACAACAGCAATTCAAAGATCAGGGTTTTGTCAAGCGTCTGCTGTTTGATTGACAGTATGGATGCTCTTTTGTTTTATGTGGACAGAAAACGTTCTTGTGGAATTTAATTTAGTGGAATGATGCAGTGGGGTGTTTTAGTTTTAGCTTCAGCTTTGTATGTTGTGGTCTGACGAGAGTCATGAGAATGGATTTTGCTGATGAAATTTGTTTTATGACGTTTGTCCTTGACAAAGTGTTGTAGCCTGGGATGACTTGTACAGAGTTGACTCACTTGGTGACCTGAGTACTTTTGAGAGGAGTAAACTCGTGTTGACTGATTTGTTTACTGCTTGATAAGTAGTGGCTTTCAGATGCTGTTGTTTTATGAGTATGCAGAAGTCTCTGTAGTTAAATGTTTAGGTGAATTTATTAAGGTGTTTTAGTTGTGTTTCTTATACATTTGACAATACTGCATTGTTTAGATATGTTGTGAACTCAAGAATTGTTTGGAAATGTGATAATACTGAATTGTTTGAAAACATTGAAATGTCCAACGGTGTTTAATTTTCTTGTTATGATAACGTAGGACATTGTCTGTCAGGTAATTTCTGAAAGCATATTGTTTCTAAATATTGTGATAATATTGAAATTTTGAAAAATGTATGCAAATACTGCCATGTTTGGAATATGGACATGATTTACCTAGCAGACCAGTTTTCTTCGTGTGTAGAGATATTGTGTGACCTTGAGCATCATCAGGACAAAGGCTTTTTACTGCAGTTGGTTGATCTTCAGGAAGACTAACCAGAACGCACCTGCAGAGATGCATGCTGGGACATTTGTCATCTCAATGTTATACTATTTGAGTACTTTCTGTGTTACATGAGTAGCATTTTTAGTTTTATATTTAAAATAATAGAAAGTTGATCTTGTAAATAACCCATGGGGACACCCGTGCTTGGGCATCTTCTTCAGACACATTGCACAGTAGCATTTATTGGGTGGTTGCAGCAAGCCAGCAGATTCTCAGTTGATATGTCATATGACATCTCAGCCAGTCATGTCATATGATGTTTCAGTCAGTTCTCAGCCAGTCATGTCATATGACGTTTCAGTCAGTTCTCAGCCAGTCATTTCATATGACGTTTCAGTCAGTTCTCAGCCAGTCATGTCATATGACATCTCAATTGATCCTCAGCCATCAACTTTATATGACATCTCACCAAACCCTCAGCCATGTTTCATGACATCTCAGCAAACCCTTGACCATCACTTTCACATGACATCTGTCGATTCTCAGCCGATCATGCCACATTTCATCTCAGCTGAGCCACAGTCATGTTCCCCATCTGACATGCGAGCCGATTCTCACCATTACTTTTGTAAGGGATCTCATGTCTATCAGTATTTTGATCACACTTCCAGTTCCATGTTGGATATATCCAGCAGCGATTCAACAACACCCTGTATCCAGCAGCGAGTCAACAACGCCCTGTATCCAGATTGAAATGTGAATGTTTTATCCACACACTGGCCATTTGTCGGTCACAAGACAACAGATCACCTATGCCAGTTAGGCTGGAGATCTGCCATATTTTGTGTCCCCATCACATAAACGCCACATTATTTCTCACGCCTTGTCTTTTAGCATTCATTGTGCCAGCATGGCTTTGGCACTGGCCAAGTGTGATGTGACCTCAGATGTTTCATTCAAGATGCATTTATGTTGATGTAAAATATGCAGGACTGACTTAATATATACAGGACAAGAAACTTACGTAATTGTTTTGTCTGTAAATATTTATATATATTTAATATATATATATATACAATTATAGAAATCAACTCGTAGATAATATATGAATCCCTGTTTGTACGTTCTATAGCAATGACCTCCAACCTTCGGGGCATATTGAATCAATCAATTGTTGTAGCAATCAATTGTTGTAGCATTGACATCTGCAGTTCAATAACATAACCTATTCTTTTATTGACCATTGATCGTGTCCAGAGTTATATGATCTGACATACAATGACTGCTGGTCCTTTGTTGCGCCAGTCCTGACTAAATGTTTACTTGAATGATTCACACACGATTCTTATTGGAAGGTCTCGGTTTTCCTAAGCTGGTTGCCCACTATCCCACACATTTCAAATCCAAGCATAACCACATTGAAAAATTGTGTTTAACATCTTTTTCATTAAATATGTCATGTTTAAAATTCTGGTCAAAAAAGGGACAGCACTCTGAAATAGGTATTATAGCCTGGGTTGTTCTCTCATGTCGCTTGACAAATTACCCCTGATGTGAATAAATGTTTAAAAGAAAGATCAGTTTATTTGGCAGTAACCAAAGAATATGTAAATGTTCTGGGTCACATTGGTGGTATGGCCTTGACTGATTTGGTTGGCTGTTAGAAGCCAGGCTACTGATGAACTTCTGTGTCGATATGTGAATACTTATGAGACGAGAATGCATCAGCTGGCGATAAGTATGCTGATATGTTGACAAATATGCTGCAAATGGGCGCCGTGGCTTGTCATTAAACTGTAACCAGAGAACAATGCTCAGCAATTACTGGTTATTTTTGCAGATTAGGATTAGACATTCAAACCAGATTTCATGCGGCAAAAGAAGTTGTGAGTTTCATAACCTTCTAGCATATTGTGCACTGGAATTTTGCATTTCATAAACTTCTAGCATCTTTGTATGTATTTTTATGTAAATTTGAAAAGGCAGGCAGTAATCATCCAAAAAAAAAAAAAAAAAATTGAAAAAGTTGCAGTCAGTGACCCTAGAAGATTGAACATGTGTATACAAACTCTTGTCAGTCAGGGGTTGCTAACTGTCTCCTGCATTTGTCTGTGAGACCGGTTTGTTCCTCCCTTTCTTGTGCTTGCTGTTTTCTTATTGTTTGAAATGGTTGTTTTGTACCACTCTTTGCTAAGAGTGGGGTGTTAGCGGGAGTTTGAGGTTATCGGATGCAACATATCAAGATTCAATATTTATACCTTGTGTTATATATTCAAAATACCATATTGTTTTATGCTTTGAACATATGAAACGAACGAAAAAGAAAAAAAAAAAATTTCTTAAAAGTAAAAAAAAAAAAATGACAATATTAAAAAAACAAAAAAAAGTTAAACAAAAAAAAAAACAGAAAAGAAAAAAAAAGTTTAAAATTGCAATTTAAAATACCAAAAAAATGTTTTTAATATTTAATACATGTATGATTGTAAATAAAAATTGTTTGCTTGTTTGTTGGTAACTTGATCAATGAACATAAGCATTTGTAAGTAAACAAAATATTTACAGCAAATAATACCTGTAACAATGCAATTACCATCTCTGTTGTACATAATGTATTATAGATTGTGTGTGTGTGTGTGTGACTCTGTGTGAGGTTGGCCCGGACCCACGCTCTGGCACAATCGTCACTTAATGCCTTATATATATATATATATCCTGATGTGAGTGTGAGGGGGTGGGGAGACAGCCATTCCTGTGATTTCATATTGGGAGTGGGTGTGAAATGTGTGTGTGATTGTAAACAGTAGACCCAGCGCTTCATTCAGCCAGTTTCTCCACGCCATCTTGCAGAGTGTGGTGAGTGCAGAACCCATTGTGTCGGGAGATCTGGTGCTAGGCTTGTGTGTCTGTGTGTGTGTGTTTCTCTGCCAAGTGTGAGAGGAGATTGTGTACATGAGATTGTGTGTGCTTGGTCCAATGTGTGACCAAATTGTCCTCAGCCCAGTGCTTGGGGAGATGGTGTGTAGTGGATCTAGCACCTGGGGAGATTGTGTGTAGTGGATCTAGCACATGGATAGATTGTGTGTAGTGGATCTAGCATGTGGGGAGATTGTGTGTAATGGATCTAGGACGTGGGGAGATTGTGTGTAATGGATCTAGGATGTGGGGAGATTGTGTGTAGTGGATCTAGCACATGGGGAGATTGAGTGTACTGGATTTAGCATGTGGGGAGATTGTGTAGTGGATCTAGCACATGGGGAGATTGTGTATAGTGGATCTAGCACATGGGGAGTTTGTGTAGTGGATCTAGCACATGGGGAGATTGTGTGTAGTGGATCTAGCACATTTTGGAGATTGTGTAGTGGATCTAGCATATGGGGAGATTGTGTGTAGTGGATCTAGCACATGGGGAGATTGTGTGTAGTGAATCCAGCACATGGGGAGATTGTGTGTAGTGAATCCAGCACATGAGGAGATTGTGTGCAGTTAATCCAGCATGAGGGGAGATTGTGCTCTCAACCAAGTGTGCATGAAGATTTGGGGTGTGTGGATATCTTGGTACATGGGAGATTGTGTACTTGACCTAGTACAAATGCTTATTTTTTGTGTGGACAGAATGAATGCAGAAATGTTTGACTCAGTGCAAGGAGAGATGCATGACTCGGTGCCTGGGGACATAGAAGGCTCGGTGTATGGGGAGGGTTCCAGTGACATAGTTTTTATTTATAAACCATATAAATATATATAGTAATACAATGTAATATAAAGTGCACTGCCTGGTGTGATGCCGTCTGTGTGTGTCATCGACACGTAAGCAAGTTCTGGAACATGGCGCATGTTCTCTCCGGCTGGTCAAACAACTCTAGGGCTTTCTGTTCAAACGAATTCAGCTTCGCATGTTTTATGTGTTTTCTATGACTTTGTCATGTGTTTTAAGATGCATATTTGTCAACACATTGTTGGCTGAGCACAGCAAGGTGCATTTTGTGGTTTCAGTAGATTTGAGATGTCTTGTTCACAGTACACTCGGGGTGACAGTGGAGCAATTTCATCTGTTGCATTGTGTGTCAACCATGGGGCTGCCTAAAGCCTGTGTGTCTCATCATGTGTGAACCACAGTGCATCTCTGCCTGTGTGTTACATTATGTGTGAACTATGGTGCATTTCTGCCTATGGCATGTCTGCCAGTGTGAATTATGCCAGAAAATATTGCATGTGTGCCAGCCGCTGCTTTGTAATAATAAAGAGAGAGAAAGAGAAGACAACAGTAGTTTATTTGGCTAGAACTCGTTTTTTTTTCCAAAGAATGAAAGCATTTTTTGTTACAATTGAAATGAATCTTCTGAAACCGGTAAAAAAGTGAAAGCTTGAAAAGAACATGTGAACGCATTGACAAACAAATTGCTAATAAGATACGTACTCATAAATTACGAGACAACAAATTGTTGAGAAAAGCAGATTTATAGCTGTGTTTTGTTTTCCAGCTAAGACAAAATGTTATTGTTTGGTTTGTCCAGACCAGGAAAATAATTAGTGTATTGCTGGCTTTCTAGAGTGAAAGCCTACATACATTTTGATGTTGTCATTTAGCACTAAGTGGTGCTACTTCTAAATTAAAGTCTGAAGCTTAACAGGCAAGTCGTCCACATGCTGGTGGGTGTCGAGTGGAAAGTTCAAACATTGTTAGTCCACGTTTTCAAAGTCCACGAATGTATCAATCACGTGCCTGCCCACACCACATCTGCCAGGAATTGTTCCATTGAATTAGATCTTTCATTTATTTGGACAGAAATGTTTAAATATGTTATGTGAGTTTTGTTTGATTTTTTTTTTTTTTTAAAAATTAGTACATATAGTACCTTGCATAGTATCTTGCATGCGATGTAGCTAGTAGACTGCCACAAACTAGGTCGTATAGCTGTGGGTGTCGAAGTAGTTACGTGTGCCTGAGTAATAGTTGTATGTCCCACTGCCCTGGGATTCCCACTACCCAAACCCACAATGTTTGTAACCCACACGGCATGATTTATATTGTTTGTTGATTTTTCTCTGCCCTGTATAACTTGTATGGTTATTTTCTGTTTGTTTTACAAAGGCAGCACAAATATATCTTATTTCTGTTTTCCCCCACTATTTTCTCTCTATTCAAGCATCCATGATGTGCTCTGACAGGCTCGCCAAGCCACTTGCTTTCACTTATCACCAGTCCCTGGCAGGGCCATCATGAAGGTTTTGTCTGTTCGTTTACAGTAAGATTGCTAAAATTTGTGACACAAAATTTTATTGACAATTTGTTGTGTGCAGTTGGGGTACGTCAACGTATTTCAAGGATTAATTTATGCTCAAAATTCTCGTAATAACAAAGTATTCATGACTATCTGTGATAAATTATTTACTTAATACGTTTCTTCTCATTGACTGTGTGTGTGTGGGATGTGTGGTAATGACGGTATGAAACATTTTGTTTGTGATTTTTTTTTTTCTTGAAGAGTTTGCAGCCAAAAATCTGGCATGCTTGTTTCCACTAAACAGCTGTCTTTTGACCAGGTTGTTTCATCTGTTGCCCAGTCTGGCATATGTGAAAGATATCGACATTCTAGCTTCAGCTAGTTTGTAATATTGTTTGCTGTTTGTGTGTTGTTTGTCATTTTGAAGTCATAAAATTACGTAAACTGCCAGCTTCTATCAGTATCAACATATGTGTCTGTGATAAGTGTCACCATATATGTCTTTGATATGTATCTCCATAATGCCTATGATATACATCACTATTTATGTCTGTGATACACATCACCATATATGTTTATGATACACGAAACCATATATGTCAGTGATATACCATACATGTAGTCAGTAAATACAGTAATTGAAGGACTCATATACACACCTGAGGTGTAATGTGTGCTAGCCCCACAGTGATATACCATACATGTAGTCAGTAAATACAGTAATTGAAGGACTCATATACACACCTGAGGTGTAATGTGTGCTAGCCCCACAGTGATATACCATACATGTAGTCAGTAAATACAGTAATTGAAGGACTCATATACACACCTGAGGTACACACCTGAGGTACACACCTGAGGTACACACCTGAGGTGTAATGTGTGCTAGCCCCACAGTGGTATAGAGCAATCGGCACACCTGCTGCAGCCGCCTGCCCGTCCCCAGACATGTCTTGGCACCCATGGTGGGCGTGTATGGAACAATCAGACACCAGGTGTGGTGTGATGTGTATCACCTCAGCCGCCTGCCCGTCCCCAGACATGTCTTGGCACCCATGGTGGGCGTGTATGGAACAATCAGACACCAGGTGTGGTGTGATGTGTATCACCTCAGCCGCCTGCCCGTCCCCCAGACATGTCTTGGCACCCATGGTGGGCGTGTATGGAACAATCAGACACCAGGTGTGGTGTGATGTGTATCACCTCAGCCGCCTGCCCGTCCCCAGACATGTCTTGGCACCCATGGTGGGCGTGTATGGAACAATCAGACACCAGGTGTGGTGTGATGTGTATCACCTCAGCCGCCTGCCCGTCCCCAGACATGTCTTGGCACCCATGGTGGGCGTGTATGGAACAATCAGACACCAGGTGTGGTGTGATGTGTATCACCTCAGCCGCCTGCCCGTCCCCAGACATGTCTTGGCACCCATGGTGGGCGTGTATGGAACAATCAGACACCAGGTGTGGTGTGATGTGTATCACCTCAGCCGCCTGCCCGTCCCCAGACATGTCTTGGCACCCATGGTGGGCGTGTATGGAACAATCAGACACCAGGTGTGGTGTGATGTGTATCACCTCAGCCGCCTGCCCGTCCCCAGACATGTCTTGGCACCCATGGTGGGCGTGTATGGAACAATCAGACACCAGGTGTGGTGTGATGTGTATCACCTCAGCCGCCTGCCCGTCCCCAGACATGTCTTGGCACCCATGGTGGGCGTGTATGGAACAATCAGACACCAGGTGTGGTGTGATGTGTATCACCTCAGCCGCCTGCCCGTCCCCAGACATGTCTTGGCACCCATGGTGGGCGTGTATGGAACAATCAGACACCAGGTGTGGTGTGATGTGTATCACCTCAGCCGCCTGCCCGTCCCCAGACATGTCTTGGCACCCATGGTGGGCGTGTATGGAACAATCAGACACCAGGTGTGGTGTGATGTGTATCACCTCAGCCGCCTGCCCGTCCCCAGACATGTCTTGGCACCCATGGTGGGCGTGTATGGAACAATCAGACACCAGGTGTGGTGTGATGTGTATCACCTCAGCCGCCTGCCCGTCCCCAGACATGTCTTGGCACCCATGGTGGGCGTGTATGGAACAATCAGACACCAGGTGTGGTGTGATGTGTATCACCTCAGCCGCCTGCCCGTCCCCAGACATGTCTTGGCACCCATGGTGGGCGTGTATGGAACAATCAGACACCAGGTGTGGTGTGATGTGTATCACCTCAGCCGCCTGCCCGTCCCCAGACATGTCTTGGCACCCATGGTGGGCGTGTATGGAACAATCAGACACCAGGTGTGGTGTGATGTGTATCACCTCAGCCGCCTGCCCGTCCCCAGACATGTCTTGGCACCCATGGTGGGCGTGTATGGAACAATCAGACACCAGGTGTGGTGTGATGTGTATCACCTCAGCCGCCTGCCCGTCCCCAGACATGTCTTGGCACCCATGGTGGGCGTGTATGGAACAATCAGACACCAGGTGTGGTGTGATGTGTATCACCTCAGCCGCCTGCCCGTCCCCAGACATGTCTTGGCACCCATGGTGGGCGTGTATGGAACAATCAGACACCAGGTGTGGTGTGATGTGTATCACCTCAGCCGCCTGCCCGTCCCCAGACATGTCTTGGCACCCATGGTGGGCGTGTATGGAACAATCAGACACCAGGTGTGGTGTGATGTGTATCACCTCAGCCGCCTGCCCGTCCCCAGACATGTCTTGGCACCCATGGTGGGCGTGTATGGAACAATCAGACACCAGGTGTGGTGTGATGTGTATCACCTCAGCCGCCTGCCCGTCCCCAGACATGTCTTGGCACCCATGGTGGGCGTGTATGGAACAATCAGACACCAGGTGTGGTGTGATGTGTATCACCTCAGCCGCCTGCCCGTCCCCAGACATGTCTTGGCACCCATGGTGGGCGTGTATGGAACAATCAGAAACCAGGGGTGGTGTGAGTGTATCACCTCAGCCGCCTGCCCGTCCCCAGACATGTCTTGGCACCCCTGGTGGGCGTGTATGGAAAAATCAGACACCAGGTGGGGGTGTGATGTGTATCACCTCAGCCCCCTGCCCGTCCCCAGCATGTCTTGGCACCCATGGTGGGCGTGTATGGAACAATCAGACACCAGGTGTGGTTGATGTGTATCACCCAGCCGCCTGCCCGTCCCCAGACAGTCTTGGCACCCATGGGGGGCGTGTATGGAACAATCAGACACCAGGTGTGGTGTGATGTGTATCACCTCAGCCGCCTGCCTGTCCCCAGACATGTCTTGGCACCCATGGTGGGTGTGTATGGAACAATCAGACACCAGGTGTGGTGTGATGTGTATCACCTCAGCCTCCTACCCTTCCCACCACACGTTTTTGTACCCATGTTGGTCGTGTGCCACTATGGCAGAACAGAACACTACCATCTGCAGTTAATATAAAAGCCCCTAACTTAAGAGTATGAGATGGATTTTCTAGGAAAACCAAAATAGAAATAAACCAAACCACAGCTGGCAACAGAAAATAGTTGACAAGGAATGAATTGGTAGTCAATGATGTGACAGAATTTGTTCGAAAAGCTGGACGCTCCATGGAGGCAGGAAGCCACTGTGATATCACCGCCAGTTCTTTCCCCGGGGCCTGTATTTGGCCTGACCTCACTGGTGGTCTGCTCTGTGATAGCCCAGACTGCGGCAGTCCATCTTCTGGAGTTCCAACATAGATCAACTCACAGCATTCCAGAATATCATTTGCGTTATCCGGTTTTCATCTCATTTTTTAAAATATATTTTTTAAGCTAGTTTCATACCGGAGGCTCTAGGTTGTGTATCAATTGGTTTCATGTCTATATTTTTTTAACTTGAGTAAAACCTGTCTAAGCTTTGTCAAAGCATTGTTTTGTCTTTCTAGACGAATATGTGGGAGGGAAGTGTGTATCAATCCTGTGTGTACATTGACAGCAATATACCAATCCTCTGTGTGTATGTGAGGAGAGATATACCAGTCCTGTGCGTATATGATGAGAGGTATGCCAGTCGTATGTGTACATGAGCAGAGAGGAAGAACAGTTCTTTGTGTGTAATGAGAGATAGAGGGAGAGGTCAGTCCGGAGTGTGTACATGATGAGCAATCCATCATCTGCGTGTGTGTTGTACATGAGGGGGAGAGAGACTAATCTCCTCTGTGCGTACTACAACACAGAGAGACTAATCCTCTGTGTGTACACGATGAGCAGTAAATGACAGCGTGTGTGTGTGTGTTGTACATGAGGAGAAAGAGACCAATCTCCTCTGTGTGTACATGAGGAGAGAGACTAATCCTCTCTCTCTGTGTACATGAAGGGGAGAGAGACCAGTCCTCAGTGCACTAACTGTTAAATAAAGCTATTGTGTCACAAATATGTTAGCCCATCTGTTACTGTGTGTCCCCACAGCCCAGCCAGCCAGCCACCCCCCGCCCTTGTTGTAGAGTCACCAGGGCTGGCCA
This sequence comes from Cepaea nemoralis, assembly GCA_014155875.1. Taxonomy (NCBI): domain Eukaryota; kingdom Metazoa; phylum Mollusca; class Gastropoda; order Stylommatophora; family Helicidae; genus Cepaea; species Cepaea nemoralis. The sequence goes on from JACEFZ010008543.1 coordinate 57,898, forward strand.
CACTGGAATGTTCATGTTTGTATAAAATCTCTGACCCCCTAGCATATTTACTCAGGAAATGTATTCATTCATTGAGTTCTTCTTCTTGTCTACTGTGTACATATAACTCATCATAACAGTTTGTACTTGCAAGTCACATTTAGCATGAAATTAATAATACCATGTACCTTTGTATAACTCAGATTGTTCACATTTTTACAATATTGTATTAACATGTTTACAAATTACAGTAGGTTTACTGTATTGTGATTTGGCCATGCCAGCATCCTGTTTATCACTGTGTAGATTTGATGCAGACAAGCAAGTTGTTACAGTAATTTCTTTTTTTACAATTTGAAAGTATTTGTTAAGCAATGTCCTCCAAGAGATGAAACTATGGATGCAAGCGTTGGTGGCGTGTTAGTTTATGTGTTTGACCTTTCACATGCAAATTTGAGTGAACATTTCATGCTATTTGCAAAACAGACCTGTTGTTGAATAGTTTTAGAATCAATCGTGTTTTGGTGTTTTTATGATTTGTCAGTTTCCAGTCATTTGGGCATCCTCTAGATAGAAACTTAGATCACCAGCATTCCGTTTGTATACCTAACATAGCTTTGGTTTTATTGATCTGTTTTTTTTTTTGTTTTGTGGGTAACATATCCTTACGGACTAACATGAGAGGTTTAGCCACACGCCAGCGCTCGGGCTTGGTGTGATTCTGCCACATTTTCTCAGATTGACTTTCATCTTGTCGTGTCTAGGAGACACTGATCAGGTACAAGTGCTGAATCATTTCAGGGAAAGGTCATATCAGTGTTGGGGGCTTCATGAAGTAGAGAAACACTGGCCTCTTCATGAAGTAGAGACATTTTGGATCATTTCAGGAAGCAGACAAATGTTAAATTGTTCATGAAGCAGACAATTGTTGGAATCTTCATGAAGTAGACCAGTGTTATGACTTGTCATGAGGCAGAGAAATGTTTGGCTCTGGATGAAGCTGAGAAATATTGGGCTCTTCATGTTTTGAGAAGTATGGTTTTAGAACTGAAGAATTGCTCTGTTTGGCTCTGGATGAAGCTGAGAAATATTGGGCTCTTCATGTTTTGAGAAGTATGGTTTTAGAACTGAAGAATTGCTCTTCAATAAAATTTATTATTAGATACTGGAGTTTGTTGTGTTTGTTTATTGTGTGATCTAGACAATGTTATAGCACAGACCAGCTCAAGAAGACATGAAATGTCAGATAAAGAAGTTCTGTCATAACCAATGCCAGTGGTGCTGCTGTATTTGGTAAACTTGTCTCTGAAAACCGTGTCTTTATTTCATTTCATTTTACTGCTCTTCTAGCATCATCTGGGGAATTAACTTGTGCTGTGTCCTCATGCTTGGAGCATCCAGCTACAGATGTTGGGTCCTTATGTCTGTTCTAGGCTTCTACCATTCTACCAGGCAGCAGCTTCTAATCTTAGTCGGGTCCCTAGCCTTTGACTTGTCCAGTTCTACCAACAAGACAGCAGATCTAGGTCTGGTCCCTAGCCTTTGACTGGTCCAGGTCTGCCAACAAGACAGCAGATCTTAGTCAGGTCCCTAGCCTTTGACTGGTCCAGGTCTGCCAACAAGACAGCAGATCTTAGTCGCGTCCCTTGCTTTTGACTGGTCCAGGTCTGCCAACAAGACAGCAGATCTTAGTCTGGTCCCTAGCCTTTAACTGGTCCAGTTCTACCAACAAGGCAGCAGTTTTCTATCTTAGTCTGGTCCCTAGCCTTTGACTGGTCCAGTTCTACCAACAAGGCAGCAGTTTTCTATCTTAGTCTGGTCCCTAGCCTTTGACTGGTCCAGTTCTACCAACAAGGCAGCAGTTTTCTATCTTAGTCTGGTCCCTAGCCTTTGACTGGTCCAGTTCTACCAACAAGGCAGCAGTTTTCTATCTTAGTCTGGTCCCTAGTCTTTGACTGGTCCAGTTCTACCAACAAGGCAGCAGTTTTCTATCTTAGTCGGGTCCCTAGCCTTTAACTGGTCCAGTTCTACCAACAAGGAAGCAGCTTTCTATCTTAGTCTGGTCCCTACCCTTTGACTGGTCCAGTTCTGCCAACTAGACAGCAGATTTAGTTCTGGTCCCTAGCCTTTGGTTCAGTTCTACCAACTAGACAGCAGATTTAGCTCTGGTCCCTAGCCTTTGACTGGTCCAGTTCTGCCAACTAGACAGCAGATTTAGTTCTGGTCCCTAGCCTTTGGTCCAGTTCTACCAACTAGACAGCAGATTTAGCTCTGGTCCCTAGCCTTTGACTGGTCCAGTTCTACCAACAAGACAGCAGATCTAGCTCTGGTCCCTAGCCTTTGACTGGTCCAGTTCTACCAACTAGACAGCAGATCTAGCTCTGGTCCCTAGCCTTTGGTCCAGTTCTGCCAACAAATCAGTAGATCTAGGTTTGGTCCCTAGCCTTTGACTGGTCCATTTCTACCAAGTAGACAGCAGATCTAGCTCTGGTCCCTAGTCTTTGACTGGTCCAGTTCTACCAACTAGACAGCAGATCTTACGGCTTGTCCCCAACTTTTGACTGCTCTATAGCAGATCTGTATGTCTGGGACTAGCCGTTCCCCTCGATCTTGCCAGTTGTCACCAAGTTCTCCAATTCATTTCTTCTCATAACATGCCCAAAAAATTTTGACTGTTTGCGTCTAATATCTCTAATAAGTTTACGATCTTCATTTGTTTCTTGAAGGGCTTGTTCATTGGTCTTTCTGGCTGTCCTTTGCATTTTCCTCAGAAACCACATTGAGAGAGGTGTGAGACAGGGATGTGTAATGTCTCCAGATCTGTTTTCCCTGTACAGTGAAAGTATTCTAATTGTTCTAATCTCTTCAAGGCACAGGAGTCGAAGATAGAGACACGCTAGACAACAGAAGACAGGCAGGGTACAGGAGTCGAAGATTAGTAATATGATTTTGTAGTTTGCCCTCATCGCTGTAAAACAGGCACTAATCGCCCTGTGGGTCAGTTGTTTCATCTGGAGTAAAGAGTTCTAAATTTTCTGAATCTGTTCTGTCAAGACTTGCTTCTTTGGATATTCTGTCCATGTATTGATTGATTGATTGATTGATTGATTGATTGATTTAGGAACCGAGATCACAGCATTCGGGACATTCCCATAAGCGCTCCGTCCCCATCCTCAGCAGCCAGCGAAGAGTTCCAACTTAATTTTAATTTAATGTTCATGTAGACATTAAATAGCAGAGGAGAGAGCACACATCCCTGCCTCACTCCTGTATTGACTGTGAACATATCTGATACACCTTCTTGTGTTCTTACTGCACTTCGGCTCGAGTGATACATGGCTATGATGTTTTCTAGCAGTTGCCCTTGTATCCCATAGTCTTCAATGATGGTCCATAATTTGTATACTGTCTACTCTGTCGAAAGCCTTTTCCTGATCTACAAACACACTATTCTGCTGGTCACTATATTCAATAGTCTTTAATTATGAGTAATATGGTTGGAGAGGGGGCATGGGAGAAGCTGCAGAGGATAACAAAAGAATCATAACATCAACAGCAACATCAGCAACCTGAACATCACCATCATCAACATCAATAAAAGCAACATCAACAACAAGAGACAAGCCAGAGACAGCACAAGTCGGGCAGCTAGGCATATTTAATCAGCGGTGCACCGTGTGTCCGCTCCGCTACTACCATGGACACGTCTTGCTGCAGGGGTCAGATGCCGGGGCTGCTTGTTGTCGTCAGGAGTTGCTTGTTGTCGTCAGGAGTTGCTTGTTGTACGTCAGGAGTTGCTTGTTGTCGTCAGGAGTTGCTTGTTGTCGTCAGGAGTTGCTTGTTGTATGTACTCACACACGGCACACAGGGCTGGTTCTGCTGCAGGGATCAGCTGCCGGTTGTCCGTTGATGGGTCAGTAACAGGTTATTCGGTTACAAGAATCTGGTACAGGTTTTTCCGTTGATGTGATCAGTTTCGGGTTGTCCGTTGATGGGCAGTCATCTGTTATGGGTTGTCCATTGGTGTGATTAGTCAGAGGTTGTCAACTGGTGATATCTCTTACCGACGCAGGATTAGTCACGTGATGCAGAAGTTGAGACAAGTCGTGCCCGGACATGATGACGTCATCAACAGGCGAGGTGTCTCTGAGGACAGGTGCACACACCTGCAGATTAATGTTTGAACCTCAGCACCACCAACTGGAGACTTCCGCTCCTCCAACTACACGAGAATTATTTGCGGTATTTATCACTTTCAGAATTTGACACTTGCAGAATTTGACACTTGCAGTGTTTGAAACATGCAGAGTTTGACACTTGCAGTGTTTGGAACTTGCGGTTGTACCTAGTCGGCGCGATGTCTGCACTTCTGTAATTTCCTACAACCACATTATAGAAATCATACCTGGCTGTGGGCCGTGTCCTGTGATCGTCTCACGTGTTTGGTGTCCAGGCGTGTCAGGAGATTCCAAGGACTATGGTTTATTATTGGGGTTACTTGTTGTTGGGACATTCAGGATCTGTCCGGATCTTGCTGGGATGTACAGGAGGGGGTGCTTCAATACTCTCAATCACTTCTTTCATTCGCAGGTAATCTATAGGGAAACTTCTGTTGCTGAGGGTCTGGCCCCGGGTGTACAACATGAAGGTCGGTGTTCTCAGAATGTTCTCCCGTTTACAGAGGTTCTTCTCCTTGGTGCAGTCTACGGCGGCGAAGGCGTGGTTGTCTCGCTTGGTCACTTTGGCTGCACGGATGATGTGAGCTCGTTGTCGCTGACAGTCCGGGCATTCCGGGTTGTAATACATCACCATTGCTGCCACCTTGTCGTTGAGGAAGCTGTAGAAGTTACACTCCACGAGTCCGTGGATATTGGGAGACTTCACAAACTTGTCTTCTTCCACAGGAATGATCTTTGGCTTCCCCATGGGTAGGCTGAAGTGGCGCTAAATGTGGTTGCTGTAAAGGCAAGGTTGTCACGTCTGTCCGGGCAGTCGTGGGGGTGATTGGAGGAAATCCTGTTCTTTCTCTGAGGATGTTCAACTGGAGCTATCTGAGTAGCTGATGGAAGGTCTGCGTTGTTTTGTTGTGTGTTTTTTTGATGTTGTTGGTGTCAGCAGTTGAGCTTGCTCGTTGAAATATTCCGAGATTAGCCGGCACATCTTATAATTGATAGAGGATGTCTCCTTGTAGTGTCTTGGGTATTCCAGTGATGCTTCTGAAGAGCTTGAGTTAACAGGGTCTCGGTGGGAAGGATGCTTGTGTTTGCGACTGTGTGCCGCTGCGTGTCTGGCCGCGCACACAGGGCACTTACCGTTGTCAGAACAGAAGCTGTTTCTTGCCGCCTCCATAGTCGACTTGGCCATTTTATAAATGCCGTAGATGGCACAACCGGTGATTGCTGTCTGGGTTATTGTCTCTGTCACATTTTTTGTATTCATTGTCCTTTTTTCTATCTGAGGAATGTCTTCTTCCTTTTCACAATTGCAAATTAATATTGTTCCACCAGGAATCGGCAATTAAATACTCGGCAGTAATCCAGCAGCTGTAGTGAAAATTCACAAGAATATGTACCAGATGGTTTTACGTAATCGACGAGACTTATTTAGTTTCCTAAAAACACATTATAGAATATTACATTAGAATATTACATTATAGAATATTACATTACGGGAAATATTACATTAGAAGTGAAAGGAGACAACGCAGGAAGGTCACATTTAAGGTTCCACATTAAAGACTGGATTGATTACCCTTTCGGAGCCAGCAAGCTCAGGGCCACCGCTGAGAAAATGGGGACACAAATTTACACGGACGTGGCAGTTCAGATGTACGTAACGATGCAGACCCGAACTATCGACACATTGTTCAATATCGTGGTCTTTTTACTGGTCATCACCGCAAACATCGGGATGGGCACCCAGGTAGATTTGAACATAGTCAAGGAGCAGCTCCGCCTACCTATTGCTCCAGCAATAGGTCTGTTTTCACAGTTCGTCTTCATGCCAGTGATTGCCTTCTCGGTTGCAGTCGGTCTTGAAGTGGAGCCTGGGATAGCACTAGGATTGTTCGCGTGTGGGTGTGCCCCAGGTGGTCTAGCCAGTAACATCTTCACCTGGCTTCTCCATGGAAATATCAGTTTGAGCATCACAATGACGCTTGTCAGCACTTTAGCGTCCTTAGGCCTACTGCCGTTTTGGCTATTCACGCTTGGGACATATCTATACAGTGATTCGGACATCAAAATTCCTTTCCGCAACATTATCGTCTCCTTATTCATCATTATAATTCCAGCGGTAATCGGATTATTCATGCAAGCGAAAACGCCCAGAGCAGCTTTGCTGTTGATCAAAGCAACCAAAATAATTATGGGTTTCTTTCTGGTTTTCATGTTTACTTTTGGGACATACGCCAACTGGTGGGTGCTGGACCTCGTTGACGGCAAAATTTTGTTCGCATCTGCAGCTCTCCCGTACCTCGGATTTTTATTAGGCGGGTTCTCAGCGTTTGTCGGGCGACGGTCGACCCCAGACATCGTCACCATTGCGGTCGAGACGGGGATACAGAATACGGCGGTGCCGATTGTGTTACTGCGCATGTCGCTGAAAGGACCGGAAATGACAACGAGCATTGTGGTCCCTTTGATTTCGTCGACCTTGACTCCAATACCTTTGGTCATTGCTGTCATTTACATAGAGATCAGGGACCATTTACGTCGTAAACACGAGGCGGAACAGAGAAAGGACACTCCTGCAGATCAAGTCGCACTGGAGAAGGAGGAAGAGGCTAAGGTGAACTTTGAAGAGCCGGAAACGATACAAGAAGAGGAGAAAACGGACAGACCCTGGGTGTCGTTCATGAGTCATCGAAGTTCTCGAGACGTAGGTATAAAATCTGCCAAAAACACTCCAGTCATGTGGAATGAAACCCAGCTTTAACATGGTCGGTGCTATTCGCAACTGCGTGATGTCGGAGGGCAACCTGGTTCTGCTCGACTGAGATGTACTCAGGCAGGACAATCTGACGTGATATGTCGACAGTGCTGAAAGTTTATCTCCAAGGAAACTACAGTTTGCTTTCTTGATTATTCAGGAATTATTTGTGACACAGTTGGTCAGGAAGGGAGAACAATTAGCATGCTTGTGTCTGTCTATCCATCACCAATTAATCTACGAGAGGGACTAATTAAGTAATAGGAATTTTAGAAATCACGTTTTTTATTTTAAACAGGAGAAGAGGCTGGTCGACTAGCTAGAATGCCGGATTCTCCTTCGGGAGACCCGGGTTCGAATCCTCGGTAAGGTGTGGAGTTTCTTTTTTGTCGGGAGCAAAAAGAAAACTCTAACCTGCACAGTTCGCGGCGACTGCAATAGCCTGGCGGCCGTAATTCCTCGGGCTCAAGATCCCCTGCCATACACCACAAGGTACTATATTGGCAGTAAATGACAGCTTTTTTTCAGTGCGAACTAGAAAACTTCTGTGTGTTATTTCTCAAAATAGTCCCCTTACCTGGCAAACACACTTGGTCCGCCTGTCCACTAGCTTGTTGATGCCTTCTAGGAAAAAAATATTTTGGGTGTTGCCTTAAACCAATTTAGCACCACCTCCATTATCTCGCTGTCTTGAAATATTTCTTAACCAGAAACAAAGAGTATCCCCACTGCTTCGATAGCCTCTTACGTGTTTCCATACTGAACCACCATTCTTCCGTAGATTTAATAAGATTTCAAACTCTTTGACAAAAAAAAAAAAAACAAAAAAAAAAACAAAACAACAACAACAACAAAAAAACACACGAATAACACCTTATCGTTCCTTTACAGTGCAAGTCGATAGTGGGCAGCCATTTTTGTAATCGCTATTGCGCATGCACTAACAGCTCGATCTTCACGACCCCACACGGGGCACTGCTTAATGACCAGTTTGTGTCCTGAGATAAGATTTTCCGTTGTCCGTACTCTTCCAAGGGGTTTATAATCACATCCATCCATCATGTGCCATGCTGATAAGCGTGGGCGGTCATGTTCTGCCATCTCACTCGATCACCAGAGTCGTGGATCAGTTCCATGTTTCTGTCTCGACCATGCCATGTGGCCAAGCCATCCAGGTATTTAATTCTTGGTCTTCCCCTTGGTCTGTTCCCTTTGATCTTGCCAGTTATCACCACATTCTCCAATTCATTTCTTCTCATAACTTGCCCAGAATATTTTGACTATCTACGTCTAATGTGATGTCTCTGATCAGTTTACGATCTTCATATAATAACATACCTGTTACTTAATGGCTTCCCATCGTCATTTGTATGTCTGTACATCTAACAATACATTGATTTGTCTGTCTATACATTTATATGTTGGGAATTATTACATGACATATAGCTGTTTAAATGATAAAATTTTTATAGTGAGCAAATGATGAAATTTGTTTACAATGAGAAAATGATAAAATTTTTATAGTGTGAAAGTGAGCAAATGATAGCATTTTTATATAGAGACCAAATACAAATTTTATAGTCAGCATATGTAAACATTCTGATAGTGAATAAAAGATAACATTGTTATAGTGAGTAAATGGTGATTTTTTTTTTCTCTCTAAAAATAGTGAGCACATACAAATAATATCCTCAAAAAATGGTACAAACAATGTTAGGTTGAGCGAACTTTCCAAGTAGGACTTCTGGTCACCAGCATGGCGGTTAGGCGTTGTGCCGTTAAGGCCTGTGGCATGTTTATGCTTGTGGCTACGGTTTGCAATCGCATTTTCCTCATGTTGGACTGGTAGTATATGGTTCCGTCGCCTTGCTACTGAGTGAGTGCGTGGGCGACACCGTGAGCTGTGAAATTAGCGTAGAATGCTTATACATCTGTCCTGTACAGTGAACTGCATGTTATGAAACAATGGCTACCGGCGGTTGCTGAATTGACTGTTTTGACCTTTCGGTTCACGAGTGAATTTTTCGGGAGGACTCCTGGTAGTCGGCGCTCAAGTTGCGGAGTTTGTGCGACACTTTCGGCGGGTCGCCCTGCGGTAAAAGACCGAGCCATGTGAGAAAACCTGGGTCAATGAAGTCTTTCTGGTGACTGCCGAGTCCATCGACGATGAACTGTGGTATTCGTGGATGAATTTTGTGTTGACATTCTGACGGTGGCATTATGCACAGTGTACCTGTGCGGGCTTGTTGGATTGCTGAGACTCCCGTCTATTCCATTTTTCACATAGGACAGCAGGGAGCATTTTGTGTGATATTCGCTGGCACGGGAATGGAGCATAATGGGGACGACCCGTTGCCGTGAAGTTGGAACCTCGACTAACTAACTAACTAACTAACATTATAGAAATTTGTCATCACCTCACCTAAAGATAGAATTAGAGGGCTGCAACTCTAGCCCAAGAGAGACAACCGAGTTGCTCAGACTAAGAAAAGTCCAGAACCTTATCGAAGGTCAACCCTCGAGTTCATGGGTCCGTGGACACTAATGTGGCCCGCCTGAAGCGGGGTCCACGAGGAACTCGAACAGGGTTACCGCCCGTCGAATAGCGACACGCGGAAAACCATCAGAGGACAAATGGACTGAGACCAGGCAACAAGTGTCTGCCTGAGAGGGACTCGTTAGCTCTTTGAATAGAGATAGAACATAGGCTAGATAGTGTGCTAGTTTGTTATATGAAATGTTTGATGTTCTATAATCTGTGATATGATGATGATGTAAAGCGCGGGCTGTTTAACCCACTGCGCCAACTGTAGATTGCCACAATAAATCGGCTATATCATAGCGAACGTATTTATTGTTTGTATTAATTAACACCTGTGTGAACCCATTAAGTTACCTAGACAAAGTAAGACGTCAACAAAATTATACCTCTTAAATTACCACATCCAAAATGTGGTTGCTGTAAAGGCACGGTTGTCAGGTCTGTCTGGGCAGTCGCGGGGTGAATGGAGGCAAATGTGGTTGAACGGGCAGATAGAAACTAAAGCTGATCTTCAGAACATTGTGCCTCCATGGTAGGCGCAGAACACAGCGCTGACTTGGCCGTTGTTTTGTGACGCAGCACGCACGGAAATGTTCCTTTGAGAGTACCACACACTTCTTCCTATTTATTTAGACTAGGACCTCCAGCATGAGAATGGAGGTGGAAGCAGTAACAGTGGCTTTCCGTTGGCTAGAGGAGACTACTGCAACACACAATGTATTCATTACAGACTCAAGGAGTATGCTTAGTCAGGTGGAGAGAGAGAGAGAGGAATGTTTCGTGTGGAATGGCTATCCTCGTTTCAGGGGTCACAGATTGTGAGAATTGTAAGGATTGTTTGCCGTGGTATGTCGGAGTGCGGGGGGGGGGGGGGGGGGGAATAACAGGCTGACAGGGAATGCACCTCTTGGTGGTAGATTACCTATGGACAAGGAGAGGTCGTGCACCTGTGGGACCAGATGGTGAAGGTGGGGAGACAGATTGAGAACCAGTATGGGGAAAGGGTGAGATTGCCATAAAGGAGGAGGAGGGGGGGGGGGGAGGGGTTCGGCAGGAATTCTGGAAGAATCTCAAACCTGAGAGGGAAGACCAGGCGAACTTTCAATCTTATAGCGGTGGGGAAAATTAATAGTATGACTATTCGCTGGCTGTTGAAGGAGGGGACGGAGCACGTATGGGAATGTCCTGAGTGCAGAGATGTCCGTTCTTAGCTCAACTCAACATATCGACCATGCCGTACGGCGCCGGTGATCATGTCTGTCCACAACCTTCTGTCTCTGTGTGCTGCCGTTAATTACTGACTCGATGTTTTCCTGTGCCATGGAGTCGCACTGTCCAACATCTGTTCTCTCTCTCTCTCTCTCTTCACCTACAATTTTTCCATTGTCGACACGTACCCCATTTCCCCCTCTCTCATCTTCTTTTCTCTTACAACTTTTGCTGTGAAGCGTCGCAGAGAGAAGGCAAGTGTAATGTTCTGTGTTTCGCTTGTCTTGTTGCTCGTGCTACCGTCATATTTGATTTCTTCAATGTCTCTTTCACTCCATCTAGCCAAGACTTCCCGTGTCGTCATCTCGCCTTGTATCCCGATGTTCTCACGTAGAACGCTCTAACCGCTGGTTGATCACACTCCCCAGATACTTGTCCAACTCTATAACTTGGCTTAAAGATGTTGTTAGCTCGCTGCCCTCCCTCCCCTTCCTCTTCTGCGACCATCACCCCGTGATGTCATATTAGGTTACCGACGGGTCTTAGAGAAACTGGTAGTTACTGCTGTATATTAGTAGCTTTCAGTGCATCAGAGGCGGGGGTATCAAACTAACTGTCTGCCTCCTGTTGTCAGCTCTGGAATTACATTGGATAACACATCCATGCTAGTCTTATTAGAAGCTTTCGTGGTCCGGTCTGATGGGGTGTCCCGCGACAATTGTCATAGCCCTTATCTGATTCTGACTTGTTGACCTGGCAACGAGATACGGACAACTGAAAGCGTTATCTCTGATGTAGGAGATGTTCCAGGAGACGTGGAGATCCCTTTGCTAGATATGAACTACCCCTTGTCTGACAATGATACTGTTAGAACAGTGGTTCTCAACCTTTTTTGGCCCGTTCCCCCCTTCACCATATTTTCAGAACGTCATTCCCCCCCTTCCTATCAAAAATTTGGCCCGTTCCCCCTTCATCGTATTTTCAGAACGTCACCCCCCCCCCCCCCCTTTCATATATCCTATCTAAAAATCCCCCCACCCCTATACAGTATACGTAAAAATGTAAGGTAAATTTAATAGCACATACTAAAACAAGTCTAGACATCCACTTAAAACATGATTTGTGGGTCTACTGACTTTATAAAATGAATTATCGAAGGATGAGACGTACTTAACTGTAAAGTATGAAGGGAAAAACAATATCAAGTAATCGGTTCTTGTATTCACGTGATCTTGAAATGGTCTTCATTCCCCCCCTGGAAACCCTAAAATTCCCCCCTGGGGGGGAATTCCCCACCGGTTGAGAACCACTGTGTTAGAATGACAGAACCTCCTAGCCAGATTCCATGAAAGGATTGGTGTCTTTGGGTTGTGAAAACTTAATCACCCATTCTGCCTACTTTCTTTTGTTGTTTCCCTTCATTGGACCAGAAATGACTGTCAGGGGAGACAAGGCTGATTCGGGGTGGTAAAAAGGGAAGCGATGCAGTTTAACAAACAGGGAAAGGTAATGCGAGGGTAAATGCTGATGCAGAGCTGTGATTACTAAGAACTGCGCTTATACTAAGTAACGATTTGATAGTTGTGTTGACAGACGTCTTTCTTAGTTGCTATTTGCTTCTCACTATCAGATTAAATCCAACTGAATCGTAGATGTGCCAAGTGGTTGATCAATCAAGCAAATAATACCTCCACGATCAAAGTTGTCTGCAACAGACGTGCTGTAGTTTCTGTATCATGGTCTGCGTTTAAACTCCACCTTCTCTTTCTTCCCTTCCCCACTAATTGTAGTGGGGACCTTTTGGGGGAACCGCGAGCCCTAAAAAAAACATGATTAAATGAATAAGAGCACTCGCTCTTAAGCTTTCGGTGTGCTGACGCCGAGGAGTGGATTCAACCCCTACACTAGTAAATTGGACTACAATGTTGATTTTTCGTCCTTGTCTTGAGGGCGTAAATTACACACCTTGTAAAGTACGCCAGAATCGCAATGTATTCGCCTAATGGCGAGGGACACTGGTAATAGGGAAGACTAATCCACACGTAAAATTCAGTCCACCTTGATTTCTCTCTGGCTCTCTCCCTCTCTTACACACCCGCTGTCTCTCTCTCTCTCTCTCTCTCTCTCTCTTCTTTCTCTCTCTCTCTCTCTTTCTCTCTCTCTCTCTCTCTCTTTGTCCCTCTCTCTCTCTCTCTCTGTCCCTCTCTCTCTCTTTGTCTCTCTCTCTCTCTCTTTGTCCCTCTCTCTCTCTCTTTGTCCCTCTCTCTCTCTCTCTTTGTCTCACTCTCTTTGTCCCCCTCTGTCACTCTCTCTCTCTCTCTCTCTCTCTCTCTCTCTCTCTCTCTTTCTTTCTTTCTTTCTTTCTTTCTTTCTTAGCGCGCATGCAAACGCCACAGATACCTGTTTGCAATATTCTCTGTAAAATGGGACGCTTGTTTCAATAATTAATGTATGATCCATTCAGTGATACCGTTAAACTTGTTGCAATGTTTAATGTATGATCCATTCAGTGATACCGTTAAACTTGTTTAAAATAAACTAAGTGTGAATGAGAATACTTGGAGTATGAAAGAATTTCCAGTGAAAGAGTTTAGTATGAATGACAGCAGATGATTACTTCACCACCAAGATCATTATCAAGAAATGTGTAGGTAATTTCACGATGCAATGAATGTAATATTATCACGTGTATGTATACTTCAGGAGCTGAATATTGAAGAAGATTGGCTAGTAAAGACGATACAACAAAGAAAATTGAAACATTTGAAAGTTTGGAGAGAATAATAATGGAGGGGTATGTGCCTGGGAAGAGAGGAAGAGGAAGGCCAAAGAGAAGATGGGTGCAGAATGTGGCAGATGATCTCCAGATGGATGTGTCGCGGGACATCTTGCTTATGACCGAGAAGTTTTCCGGAAGGTTGTTATGAGAGCGAGGTTCTGCAAAGGATATGCTACTGAATGAATAACACTTCACATTGCCACAATGTACTTACTACTGGACTATACATATGAACAAGCATATTACGAAAATGTTAATCAGGTCTTAGTCAGATATGATTTAGCTACCGTATGACAATAAACAGTGCTACCTGACTTCTGTTAGCGCCGAATGTTGGGCGGCGCTCATCAAACCCCACACCCCACATTGTACCAACGGTTTCGGCCGGGGGTACGCAATTAGGATGATACAAGTCTTATCTTGGTGAGAGGAAATGCAACATAAAGACTAAATTTCGAGGCAGGGCAGATGAGGCCATAAGCGTTGATCGGCAACTGGTCTAGGATCGAAGCACCGACAGGCGGACAGTTAGAGCATTGCTTGGCTGATCCGGTAGCTTCTACAGCTTGTCTTGTTCCAAACGTATTGGTGTTACCTTTCCTGTGGAGTAAACAAGGAAAGCCGAAAGATGGGTCATGCTGCATGGGCAACATATGGTCTCTAAATCCAGCCCAGGCTTTGTCCTATGAAGACACTATTATGTCCGTGTGTTTTTTAGCACAATAACTATCGTCTGTCAAGACGGCAGGGTGCCAGTACAGTATTACGAAGATAATCTTAAAAATCACGCCTGAATCTATTTTTACAAAACACATTGTTTATTTCAATGATATCCCTATAGGTGTTAATACAATAAGATTTTGTCTTTTCTTGTACACCAGATTCAGAAAACAATTTGGAACCTTGATGGGATGTTCCCAAACCCCGCCCAGGATGGCGTCTGAAGCATGATGAGACAAAACTGATGTTCCGCAATGGTAAACATCATTCTACATCTCGACACCCTTCTCAGTTACGTTATTTTTTTTAAATGTTGCATATCCCTTGCAGGACGTTGCAGTCAACACCAGCATTTTTCAGCTGCTGTTGATGTATTAGGCAAGTGTTACGTTCAGTAGTTTGCCATTGCTTTCTGAACGACCCCCCCCCCCCCCATTACCAACACGTTATAACACAACGCGACACGGTCTGCTGCACAAATCGGTCGCAGCTGAGTTTCGAACGCCTGGTAAGCGGCTCACGAACCGTGTTCGCAAGCCTTTGGCCACGGAGACCGACAGCGACGTTACATCGACAATATAAAGCCCAGATTATGTGACGGGAAATGTGCAGGTTGTGTTTATACTAGGGCTCTTCTAGCTGTCACATTCCTGGGTGTCGTATGCAAGACACAGACACGTATCATGTGAGACTTGGTGCGGACTATGGTATCATGGTGAAAGCGTGGACAGTGAGTTTCACCGATATACATGTGTGTGTGTGTGTGTGTTGTGGGGGGAGAGGGGGGGGGGGGGGGTTGTATGTCTTTCTTACTCTTTCCATCTTTATTTATCTCTATCACTTTGCCGATTGTGTATCTCTATCTCTCTATCTCTGTAGCGTTCTTTCTCTCCCTCCCACTCTCTCCTCTATCTTTGTGTGTAACTACCTCTGTGTCTGTCTTCTATCTATCTATCTATCTATCTATCTATCTATCTATCTATCTATCTATCTATCTATCTATCTATCTATCTATCTATTTATCTATCCATCCATCCATCCATTCATCTATCTATCCATCCATCCATCCATCCATCCATCTATCCATCCATCCATCCATCCATCCATCTATCTATCTATCCATCCACCCATCCATCCGTCCGTCCGTCCGTCCGTCTGTCTGCCTGCCTGCCTGCCTGCCTGCCTGCCTGCCTGCCTGCCTGCCTGTCTGTCTGTCTGTGTCTGTCTGTCTGTCTGTCTGTCTGTCTGTCTGTCTATCTGTCTATCTGTCTGTCCTCCGTCCGCCCGTCTGTCTGTCAATCCATCATTAAATGGTTGGTTGGCATCTTGGTTGGTTAGTTACTTGATCAGATTGTTGGTTGGTTGTGTGGTTGAAGGTTGGTTAGTTAGTTGGTTGTTTGTTTGTTTGGTTGAATGGATGGTTGGTGGAGTAAATAGTTTTTGATTGGTTGGTTGTGTGGTTGATTGGTTGGTTGGTTGCTTGCTTGCTTGATTGGCTAACTAATTTATGAATAGTCGATTTTTAGTTTATTTGTTGAGTCGAGTTGAGTTGTCTTAAGAACCGACATCACTGCACTCAGGACATTCTCATACGTCCCCCATCCCGTCGTTCAACAGCCAGCGAAGAGTCATACCGCTCGTTCTCATCGCAATCTGGTTGAAAGTTCTCCTTATCTTCCCTCTTAGTTGTGAGATTCTTCCATAACCCCTTGCCGAACCCCCGCAATATCATTCTTTCCACATACGGGTTCTCAATCTGTTCCCCCACCTTCTCCACCTGGTTCCAAAGGCGCTCGACCATCTCGCCCTTGTCCATAGTTAAACTACCACTAAGAGGTGCATTCCCTGCCAGTCTATCAGCCTGTTCATTCTCCCTTTCCCCCATTGTCAGGGAAGAAATTCCATATAAATCTCACAACCTGTGACCTCTGAAGCGACGATAGCCATTCCACACGAAACATTTCTTTCTTCACCTTACTAAGCATACTAATCACCTAAGCACCTTACTAATCCTTGAGTTTGTAATGAATGCAGTGTGTGTTGCAGTGGTTTCCTCTAATAAACGGAATGCCGCTGTTACTGCCTTCATCCCCATTCACATGCTGGAGGTCGTAGTCTCATATGCCAGACTCTCCTTTTTCAAGACTCGCCCAGTAGCCTTTGCAATAAAGCCCCAACCACTAGGTCTGTTTCTCACCACTGACCCATCGGTGTAGATTACTATGTCACCTTGATGTGTGCTACTCTGGATCAGCTGTTGCACCTCAAACTCAGTGCGGCCTGCTGCCCATTCTCTGCACTCACGACCCAGTGTTATTATTACATTGTGCCAGTCCGTCATGTCTTCCGGAACTTCAACCCACTCTTTTCCACGATTGATGGTCTCTAGATCACACACCTGACTTATAGAAAGTTCCGCCTGTGCCATCCAGGACCTGCCTCGTCTTAGTCTATGACCCTTGACTATATCCATGGCTGCATGCAGGGGGCGATCCCTACGTGCAGCATTTGTAAGTTAATAGGTTAGTAGTGGGCTGGATGGGTGACTATATGGATGGTTGATTGGTTTTATTTATGAAATAATAAGTTTTTTGGATCATTGGAAGTTTCTGGTGATATCTCATGTCGCCTTGATTGCTTGGATAATGAAATCGGAAACCTAGTCTTCATGGATAAGAGTGAAAAAAAAATTGTGCACGTTAAAATTATAAAGCAGTTGGAATAGCACAGAGTTGACCGCAAGACTATTGGAAAGAAAATACAACCACTTGTTAGGTCAATCTTGTGACCTTGGATGGAATCTGTCTAGAAGAAGCACACCTGACATAGGTGCACGCCGAAGTGAACATACTAACCACCTCTAAAGTCGGAGTGGGTTCGCCTGATGGCGAGGGACACTGTTAATAGGGAAAGCTAATCCACACGCAAAATTCAGTCCATCACTACTATAAGTAGTGTGTATGGATTACGCTTGAGTTCAAAGCGAGCGAGGAAACACACACACACACACACACGCACGCACGCACGCACACACACACACACACACACACACTGACCTTTGAGGCGCATACTGGGTGTTAGGTACTCACCTCGAATGAGTTCATAAATAAACACACAAAGTATTGTATGGCACTCATAGAAGTGAGAAGAAGGAAGCCGAGACTAGAGGACGCACTGGACAACATACAAATTGAAAGTTATAGTTACCAACCGGGATTCGAACCTGTCACATCGAAATTAGAACGGCGCCTGGCTGCAGGATCAAGTGCACTTCGACACATGGAGGAAAGAAGAAGGCGAACTCTGCAATGTTTGGTTGATGGGAGAGTCAGGAATAATCTGACATGGGTCGGTTACACGAGGTAATGTCCCACACAACACAAGCCAGGGATCGGAGCAAATGTGTCCCTTATGGAAGGAACAAATGAACAATTTCAGTTGTTGTTAGTTAGTTGCCTATCCTTTACAAGACGTGGCATTCAACGCCAGCACTCTTTGTCTCTTTGTGATTTCTTGGCAAGTTTACGACCCGTAGTTTGCCAGTGTTTTCTTAACGACCGGCACTTATGTCATTACATGAAAACCAACGCTAGACGGTCTGCTGCCAAATCGCCCCCAGCTGTGTTTCGAGCGCGGTATGCCGGATTACGACCATTCGCTACAGAGCCGGCCACAGTTGATGTAGAATGTGAAAACATGGGCCTCAGATTGAATAACCGGCAAGGTTAACCCGGTCAACAAATGCCCGCAGAAGTCGGATGCGTCGGCCTAACAGCGCAAGAACGCAGCTCTGCTGTAAACAGGCACAACGCAATCACGTCCGAAAAAAATATCTCCGGATTAACGAAGAACAAGAAGAAGAAGGAGGAGGAGAAGGAGGAGGAGGAGGAGGGGGAGGAGGAGGAGGAGGAGGAGGAGGAGGAGGAGGAGGAGGAGGAGGAGGAGGAGGAGGGAAAAACATTGAATAATATAAAGATATAGGTCATGGTGATATCTCACAAACAGGTTGTGCATAAATGTACAATTAAAGTAGATAATGTTATTTTGTTGCAAGTGCAGAAATTTAGATATCTAAACACATGGATAACATCAGATGGAAGATGCATCACAGAAACAAAGAACAGAATAGGACAAATAAAAACTGCATTCTATCTAATGAAGAACATTTTATGCAACAAGTTCCTTGTCATTGAAAATTAGAGAAAGAGTTCTTGCGTGTTACATAGAACCATTTTTTAATATACGGCTGCGAATCCTGGACGATTGTAAACAGGCGAAAAAAATTCATGCAAGTCTTGGGGATGTAGTTTTATAGAAGAATATTGAAAATTCCTTGGATAGCCAAAATTAACAATCTGAACTTTGTGAGGGAAGTTAAGTCACAAAAACAGCTTATCAAAAACATCAGACAGAGGCAGTCGTCATTTTTGGCCACATTATGAGAAGACAAAAACTGGAACATGTTGTGACAATCGGAAGATTTGTGGAAAGAGAGATAGAAGAATATAGAGTGAGAAAATTCTGGACAGTCTTGTGTCATGGGTGTCAACAACACATGAAATTGGTCCGTACATTCGGAGATCTCAATTTGTGAATAATCATGATAGCCAACGCCAGCCGGCAAGACACTTTGCGATTATGATGATAATGATAATGATGATGAATTAATAAGTCACGAGTGCATTTTTCAGGACTCCTGGGAGTCAATGCTGGAGCTACGGAGTTCATACTTTATGCGGCGCTTTCGGCGGGTCGCCCTTTAAAAAGAAATGTCGCTTAAAAGTCGACAGGGTTAACTTCATTGCACCGGGTTTGTATCCCATATGGCTCAGTCTCTTTCCACAGCGTGGAAAGTGTCGCATAAAGCACGAAATCCGTAGCTCCAGCGACGACCCACATGAGTCTCCGAAAAAATGCACTCGTCAACCGAAGGATGCGGCCTGCGGAAAGATACCAAGCCGTGTGCGAAAACCCGGGTCAATGAAGTCGACGATGAACTGTGGTTTTCGTGGAGGACTTTTGTGTTGGCATTCTGGTGGCGGAATTATACACAGTGCACCTGTGCGGGCTGTTGGCTTGCCGAGACTCTTGTCTGTCCGACATTTCACATTAGACAGTGAAGAGCATATTCACTGGCACAGGAACTGAGCTTAATGGGGACGACCCGTTGCCGTGAAATTGGAAGCACGACTAACTGACTAACTAACTAACTAACAAGTCACCTAAAAGACGTTAGCTTTAGAAACTATGTTACGCACATTTTCAGCCAATGATATTGTCTGGGCAGAGAAACCATATATTTATTAATAGTTTAATTACTTCCGGTCCAAGACAACATGGCAATATTTCACAAGATGAAGAATATTCTCTGCAATGTAGTTCAGTAAATCTTAGAGGTGAGGAAAAGAATTATTGAGATCTATATTGAGCGAATTATGACGTACGGAAGCGAACCATGGGCAATTAACAGACACGTGATGAGTTATGTGGAGGCTGCGAATATGTGGTTTTATAGAAGAATGATGACAACTTCGCGTACGGATAGATAGAAAGACAACTTGAGACACCTCGAAAGAAGTTAACCTATAGAGAGAGCTGGTTACTGGCATCAGAAGAGGACAGTCCACATTCCTTGGACATGCCATGAGAGGGGGAAAGTTGGAGTTTGTCTTCAAAAAATGGAAGGTTAGAGGGGAAAGAGGCAGGGGAGACCAACAGGAAAGATGTTGGACAATTTGAAATCATGGCATGGAGGCACATCAGTGTCAGAAATGATGGGAAGTGCACGAGATAGAATGTTGTGGACAGACATCATCACCAGAGATAGAAGGCACGGGCTATAAGAAAAGATAACACTTGTGATGTAAACTGGAAAGAAAAAAAAAAACAACACGTATAAACTCGGTGACTCATGCTGCGCTGTTATAATTCGTTTGAAATCAAAAGTCCAGGCTTGATTGTTGATATAGAGTGGATATTTGCTTCAGCGTATGTATCTTCTTCTTCTTCTTCTTCTTCTTCTTCTTCTTCTTCTTCTTCTTCTTCTTCTTCTTCTTCTTCTTCTTCTTCTTCTTCTTCTTCTTGGAGGTAAGTGCCTCAAACCTGGCCATGCACCTTACAGGTCAGTGTCTATTTGTGTCAGGTTGACTTCCTCTAGACCAGTGGTTCTCAACCTTTTTTGGCCCATGCACCCTTTCACCGGATCGGCTGGCCGAGTGGCTAGAACGCCGGGCTCTCCTTCGAATCCTCGGTAAGGCGTGGAATTTGTTTTGTCCGGGGCAAAAAGAAAACTCTAACCTGCACAAATCGCGGCGACTGCACTAGCCATGTGGCCTTAATTCCACAGGCTCAAGACACCCCCCGCCACCTTGTCCTTCACCGCAAGGTATTATAGGCAGTAAATGACCGTTTTATGACCCTTTCACCATATGTTCAGAATGTCATCCCCCCTTTCCTATTTCCTCCCTATAAATCTCTCCCCCCCCCCCCTCACACACACACAGTATACGTAAACATGGAAGCTAAATTTAATAACGCATACCAGAACAAGTCTAGATGTCTACATAAAACGTGATTTGCGGGTCTACTTACGTTATAAAACGAATTTAAGAAGGGATCGAGAAGTACAGAACCGTAAATTATGGAGGGAAAAACAATATCAAGTAATAGGTTCTTGTATTAACGCGATCTTGAAATAATCTAAATTCCCCCCCCCCCCCTGAAACCCTAAAATGCCCCGGGGGGATTCCCCACCGGTTGAGAACCACTACTCTAGACTGACTCCATCCAAGGTAACAGGCTCAATCTACCCATCAACTTGTGTATGATGTTATTCTTCACAGTAGTTTGTGTTTGTTATGGTTCAATGACACGCTTCTTGGTTCACATATTTTATTGAACAACATCGCCAGGAACTGGCCATTTGGCGAGCAGAGCGTACACACACACACACACACACACACACACACACACAAACACAAACACACACATACTGACACACACACACACACACACACACACACACACACACACGCATTCCTCCTGTCTTGACCCACAGTCAGCGAAACACAAGGACACGAACCCAGGAGCTACAGATCGTAGGCCTCCTGTCTACCACCTACGGCGCGTGAGAACACCACCAACCGTCACACGGTCACACACGGAGAGACGGGGGAGGGCTGTGGTCATAGAAGGACCTGGAACAGCCAGAGCAGGCTTCCTGTGGCAGAGATTTCATCATCTCTTTACCTATCCACTAAACACCTCTTTCCCCCCACCCCTTCCCCGTCTTCTCTGTCTAATCCACATTGAGCCGGCACGTTCCGGAATATTCTTCTGTTTACACATGCAAATCTCGTGGTTCTCTTACTTGTAATCTCCCCCTTGTACACAAACACGCACACTTGCACGCAAACACACTGGCACACTCGTGTCCTTCTTGCATCATTCTTCTGTTATGCAGCGGTTATAAAAGATTTGAAAAATGTATACTTAAAAAAGCAGCTTTATGGCGGAAGCAGATAATAATAGCTGATAACACGAGCCTAGGTTGAGATGGACCATGTGATACCAGTGTACGGCGCAATGACGCACGGGGCTGCTTAATGCACTGGGGTTGGTTGACGCACTGGGGTGGTTGACGCACTGGTGTAGTTGACGCACGAACCTGGGTTCTTGCACATTCAAGGTTGGAGATACCCATGAGTGAATTCGCTAAATACTGAAGAAGCACATGTGTGAAATCCGTCAAGGCTGGAGGGAACCATGTGTACGTTCACTCAAGGCTGGACTATCCCATGTGTGAATTCAGCGAAGACTGTATGATAAAATGTGTGAATTCACTCAAGCCTGAACGATCCCTTGTGTGAATTCACTCAAGGTTGCACGATCCCTTATGTGAATTCACTCAAGGCTGGACTATTCATTGTGTAAATTCACTCAAAACTGCTCGATCCCATGTTTGAGTTCACTCAAGTCTGGGCGACCGCATGTGTGAGTTCACAAAAGGCCCAAGGAACTCGTCAAACTCACAAAATCAAACTGTAGCGTGGGTTTGGGATCCGGTTCAAATCTTGCATGATATGGGTCAGCTGAGTTCCCCTGACTATCTTATGTAGGACAAGGCCATATTTCAACTATCTGGACACACTGATGACTTAATTAATATCACGTCGGTCGTCTGAACTTCCTCGAACATGTCATGGTATATATATTTTTTTTTAAAAGATTAAATTGCATGTCCTTCACAGGACGTAGCAGTTAACCCCAGCATTTTCGCTGTTCGTGATTCCTGGGCAAATTTTACGTTCAGTAGTTTGCCATTACTTTCTGAACGACCGGCTCCTATACCTTTTTTCAAAAAACCAGCACCGCTGTGTTTCGAATCCGGGTATACGGGCTCACAAACCGCGTTCGCAAAATTGCCTGGGTTAATTTAGGAGCTCAAATCAACTTTTGTAAACTACCCGTTTCGAAGGGAATTCGAACACAGAACTATCGTGACAGTAGGCAAACAGCGTTTACAATTGGGGCAGTTTTGCAGACATAAAGAATACAAGAGGTCAAGCGAAATCTGCAATACAAGAGGTCAAGCGAAATCTGCATCTCTCAAGATTAACAATTATAATGCAAGATAAATAGTGTATTTGGGAGTCGTATACTGGTCATATGAAGTGTTAATAGAATGAATTAAATGAAACCTATAGCCAGTCAGAATCAATTGTAGGGATAGATTAAAAACCACCAGCCAATCATAATTTATTATAAGGACGGATGAAACCAACAGCCAATCATAATTAATTTTAGGGATAGATGAAAATAACAGCTAACCATAATTAATTTTAGAAAGAGATGAAGCCAACAGCCAATCATAATTAATTGTAAGGAGAGCTGAAACCACCAGTCAGTCATGATAAATTGTAGTGAAATGTGAATGCATCTACGTTTTTTTTTTTTGGCGTATCCCTAACAGGACGTTGCAGTCAACATCAGCATGTTCAGCTGCTGTTGATGTACTCGGCAAGATTACGCTCAGTAGTTTGCTATTGCTTTCTGAGCGACCGGCTCACATACCCCGTAACGCGGTGAGAACTGCTACCGATACTTGCGCAGGTTACGTTACTCACGAGAATATATGGGATTACGGAGAAAGACGTTAAAACCTAGGCCAGGGAGACCGGTTTATGACTTTGAAAACGTACAATAGAGCTCGATGAGAGCACACAAAACTGACTGCTCAGAGCAGTGGTGCAAGAACAGAAGAGTTGTGCAAGAACGGAAGAGTGGTTTAAGAACGGAAGAGTAGTACAAGAATAGAACAGTGATATAAGAACAGAAAAATGGTACAAGAACAGAAGAGTGGTACAAGAACAGAAGAATGATACACAAACAGAAGAGTGGTGCAAAACCAGAAGAATGGTACAAGAACAGAAGAGTGGTACAAGAACAGAAGAATGGTACAAGAATAGAAGAGTGGTGCAAGAACAGAAGAATGGTACAAGACTATATCCGTGATACCAGAACAGAAGGATGGTACTATGACAAAAGAGTGATACGAGAAAAGAAGAGTGATATGAGGACAGAAGAGTGATTCAAGAACAGAAGAGTGTTACAAGAAGAGAAGTGTGGTACGAGAACAGAAGACTGGTACAAGAACAGAAGAGTGGTACAAGTGCTGTTACAATGACCATAGCGTTGGAGCACCTCTCCGTGGTAAGCCCTAACTGCAGAATGTGTCCCACACGTGACTAACTATCCCAGGACAATCATGCCTCAATGCAGGTGTCAAACTCCAGCACTCCCGTTTGCACATCCCTGGGGTTCCTATGTTTGGACAAATGTTGCACACCCCTCGGGTTCCTATGTTTGGACTCTTCATCTATACAAATGTTGATGTGATATGTTGAATTTTTAATAAGATGCATATATTTATAAGAATGTATGCAATTAAAGAATGTGTATGTTTTGTTGAAATTCCGGATATGTCATTTACTGATAAATAGGGTTAGTGTTCATGATTTCCCTTTTGCTTTTCGTGGACATTATGTGGCTGGTAGTTTAGTAGTCATCTCGGGGTATGGTGTCTGCCTCGAGTACTGGAAGTCCTGGGTTCAAGCCCTGGTGAAGGGCCAGGATTTTTTTCATGAGGACTTCTAGTAATAAAATTTCCCCTGGTCTCTGGGTAGTGAGATCGGACGCCCGTGTGTATTGCTTGCGCACGTAAAAGATCCCTTCGCAGTTGGAAATCGAAAAAGAGTAGCCTAACAGCGCTCCCCGGGCAAAATTTTGAGTTAAAAATCTATTCAAAGTATTTCAGGACCCTCGCAGGTGCTACGGAGTTCGTGCACTGAGCTGAGATTCTCCGGACTCAGGCTTGAGTTAGGAGTAGAACGGAGCACTTATGGGTTACACCCGTGCGCCGTGATGTTGATCCGTCGACTAAACTAAACTAAACTAGATATATGAGCACTCTCAGTAAAGTCCCAGAGGTACTTCGGTACCGGATCGCAGTGAACCTGTTTAGACCAGTCACATCCCGATAGGTGCAAACCCGTGTCAGAACTCAGGCGATATTAAAAGCAACATATCGGAATCAATAGTTAGGACTCAAGCTGTCCATAGGTAACACAACCAACCAAACCAAACGAACGATTCATGTGACGATTTCATCGCGATACATTCAACTCATCAAGTCTCATCCAACTACAGTGATATTATTACGATTACTGAGGGATATCGTCATGTGGGCGTGTTTCATGACACTGCATCTATTAACTAATAGCCAATCACAACTGACTGCTGGGACAACCGAAACAATAACCAATCAAAACTGACTGCTGGGACAACTTAAACAATAACCAATCAAAACTTAATGCGTGGATATTTTAAGCCTATAGCAATTCATAATAGACTGAAGGTGTAGACGAAAATAATAGGCAATTGTAACTAAACTGAAGGAATAGCTAAAATCGATAGCCAATTATAACTAATCGTTGACCTTGATAAAATCAACAGCCAGTTATAATTTATTGTAGAGATATATTAAACCAAAAGCCAGTCAAAATTAATTGTGTAGGAGAGATGAAACAACAGCCACTCATAATTAATTATAGGGATAGAGTAAACCAGCAGCCAATCATTATTAATTATATTGTTAACCAACAGCTAATCATAATTAAGTGTAGAGATGGATGAAACCAACAGCCAATCATAACTGACCGTCGATATAGATTAAACCAGCACCCAATCATAATTAACTGTAAGTATAACTGAACCAATAGGGAGTCATAACTGGCTGTAAGGGTAGCTGAACAGATGTAGCTTTGATTAGTGTGCCAATGTGGCGTGCTTGCGCGGGATTCTGACTAGAAATCAAAGCACAAATTAACGCTGGCCGTTCTTCTGAAATGGGGAAGAAACACACAACAAGGAAAGGAATTTGGTCACTGACTGGTATCACCACGTGGTCCTCTAATTTTCAAATCATCTACAGCTGGATCAGCTATGGGATTACTGTTTATTTACTAGAGGAACAAAAGACTTGAATAAACGAGGATGTGACGTGGATCGACGCTATTGGCTGCCTGGAATTCTCTTGCTGCGCCCATGATTGTCAGCTAGCTCTATGTCCGGATTCAACGTTTCGGAGTGTTCATTGTCCACTACCTCTGGCGTGTCTGGCTCCACGTCATTGCTACTTCTTGTGGCTTGTCTCAAGCTGTGGTGGCATTGAGGTTAGCACGTTTACCCTTAACACAGTGGTCTGTGTTCGATCCCTAGCAGAGACAAGAAACACTTTTTTCCAGGGGTCCATCCAGCTTAATAAAAAATGGGTACCAACGGCATGAATAATAATTTAAAAAACAAAAACTAAAACAATTATACTAGCTTTGGTGAATGTCAGAGTAGAGCAGAGGAAATCCAATCTCACTGAGACCACTGCGTTAGTCGGGGACGGGTCGGGTCTCGGTGGGAAGTGTTAATACTGTTCAGAACAAAGGGATGGAGTAATGTGAAGGGAATACACGACACGACGTAAGCATTTTGTGCGGTGTGCTGGGCATTGGCGTAAACAAGGGAATATCTGGAAGGGAAGTGGGTGCTCTGGGCTTGGCAGTGGCGTAACTAGAGACATGTATGTTTGTGCTAGTGACCCCTTGTAAACTGTGAACGGTAATGGTGTAAATGAAACAATCTTGGACAGCCGAAATGAGTCATCTAAATTCTTTGAGTGAGGCTAAGGCATTATCTAGGAACAGTCATAACATCTGATGGGAGGTGAAAAACACTTTCTTGTGAAGGGTTAAAAAACATTGTGAATTGTACTCGTATCTGTAACGGAATTCCAAGTGAAGTGGATTCTTCATTGGGTTAAGGAAACGGATGAGACAACACAACAAAACATAGTTGACAATTTCACCTCAAAATCCTATGGGAACTTCTGTGATGCATAGGAAAATGTCAACAATGATTGGTACATTTTGTTGGAGATCGCGAGATGTGGAGAAACATTGCTTTACCAGCCGGCAAAGCGTCTGATGATCATGATGATGATGGTGGTGGTGGTGGTGGTGGTGAAAATGATGATGATGATGATGATGGTAGTGGTGGTGGTGGTGGTGATGATAATGATGATGGTGGTGGTGGTGGTGAAGATGATGATGATGATGATGATGATGATGGTGGTGGTGGTGGTGGTGGTGGTGGTGGTGGTGGTGAAAATGATGATGATGATGGTGATGGTAGTGGTGGTGGTGGTGGTGGTGATGATAATGATGATGGTGGTGATGATAATGATGATGGTGGTGGTGGTGGTGGTGAAGATGATGATGATGATGATGATGATGATGATGATGATGATGATGATGATGATGATGATGATGATATAACTTACATTAACATGCTTGTGGTAGCTAGACTGCCCAATAAAAAGATATCAATTGAAATGAGAAAAAGAGTGTTGAGGTGCTACATAGAACCTGTACTTTTGTATGGATGTGAAGCGTGGACAATGAGCAGACAAGCTGAAAAACATCTGATGGCTGTGGAAATGTGGTTTCTGAGGAAAATGCAAAGAATACCATAGACAGACAGAAAAACCAATGAACAAGTCCTTCAAGAAACAAATGAAGATCGTAAACTGATTAGAGACATTAGACGTAGACAGTCAAAAGTTTGTGGGCATGTTATGAGAAGAAATGAATTGGAGAACTTGGTGACAACTGGTAAGATCGAAGGGAAGAGACCAAGGGGAAGACCGAGAAGTAAATACCTGGATGGTTTGGCCACGTGGCATGGTCGAGACAGGAACATGGAGCTGATCCACGACTCTGGTGATCGAGTGAGATGGCAAAACATGACCGCCCACGCTTATCGGCATGGCACATAATGGATGGAAGGATGGGTAGCTAGACCTTGTACCGTGCGCCTGGCAGAGACACATGCATGAAGTGTGTGTGTAGCAATGAGTACTTGTACTGCGCCTGTCACAATGATCATTTCCTGTCAGTTGGTTTGTGTGCGTTATACAAACTCTTTATACATGTCAGAGATTGTTTAACATTAAAGGCGTATAATCATCACCCCAGCCATAACTATGATGCTGAAATTGAGGCAATCAAGATAGCAACCGAGAAATTACTAAATACCAGCAATGGTACACAACCTGTGGTGATATTGACAGATGCAAAATCAGTACTCGAGGCGCTCCTGTCTGGGAAATTGCCAGTACTAAGGACACTACTTTCTGAACTTAGCAGTCAGCATAAGGTCACCATACAGTGGATACCATCCCACTGTGGAGTACCCGGAAACGACAGAGCTGATCAATTGGATAAGGAAGGAGCCAAAGAAGAACAGCCTGATGTGACCGTTACATACCACCAAAAGAAAAGAATGATCAAATCAGTCAGAAAGCCACCAAAACCTGCTCATGATGACTGCCACATTCATGGACAGACCAGAACAAGTCATTACTTTGCGCCTCAGAACAGGACACAATAGATTACGCAACCACACATATACAAAATTCAAGATTGGTGAAACAGCCATGTGCACATGTGGATTGGCGTCGCAGACAGCAGAGCACATACTCCAAGACTGCCCAAAATATAACATATCTAGGCAAACCTTCTGGCCTAGAGAAACAACAGTGGAAGATAAACTCTATGGACCACTGTGTGAACTGAAAAAGACAGTTAAATTCATACAAGAGACAACATTGCAGCTATAGACATATTTCAAGCGAACGAAAGAAGAAGAGGAAGATCACCCCAGCAAGTAGCGTGCCGATAAGCATGGGCGATCATGGTTTATCATCTCACACAATGAAGCTGAGAATATATATAGATTCGTGTGTGTGTGTGTGCGCGCCTGTGTGCGTGTGCGTGTGCGTGTGTGTGCGTGGTGTGTGTGTGTGTGTGTGGTGTTGATGGAGTTTCGGAATCATCGGAATCATGTTTGGTGTCAACAATGAACAATATCTGGCATAAGCTGAAACGGGGCAGAATCATGTACTGGTGACAATAAAACGGGTATATCATAAACTGGAAAGATGAATATAAATTGATGACAATTACATGATTATATCATAAATTGAAGAGTTACAATCACACATAATGACAGTTGACTATGAGACATGTTTCTCAGGGTCGTGATATCAGCAGCGCGGAGTGACATTTCATGGTGAGAATACAGAGCACTGACTGTTCATAAGACACTCACAAGCAATGTCATTAGTAAAATCTACACCGTGACTCGATTGTCACTGGTCACTGTAGTCACATATGGCGAGACACCGCTTTGGTGTTGTCATCGGTTAGTCTTCTTTCTTCTACTGCCATCAGCGTCCAGTAATTACATATATGTTTATTAATGAACTGTTATTGGCTAGTGGTACTCGCTGCTATGCAGCGAGGAGCGTCTGTCCGATTGGCTAGAACGCCGGATTCTCCTCCGGGAGACCCGGGTTCGAATCATCGGTAAGGTGTGGGATTATTTTCCTGTCGGAGGCAAAAAGAAACTCCTAACCTGCACAGTTCGCGGCGACTGCACTAGCCAGGCGGCCTTACTTCCTCAGGCTCAAAGACACCCTGCCATACACCGCAAGGTACTATATTGGCAGTAAATGACAGTTTTTTGACATGACAGGTACTCGATACTCATTTAGCAGACGTGGCGATCAGTCTTTTACCCTTTACCGAAAACAATAGCGCGTCTTGTTAATCTGCTATCCTCTTCGTCTCGTTCGAGAGTATTGCCAGAAGTGGACATGATCATGGCGATCTTTGGAGACAAACGCACCAGACATTGTTGGACGTAAACATACGCTATCAGTGTACAATGGCACAGGAACGGAGCATAACTGGGCCACCATTTACCGTGAAGTTGGAACTTCGATTAAATGACTAACTAATGATCTCAGTCTTTCCTTTCCTTCACTACACCAACCAGTTTGTTTGAAACCAATGCACACAACATAGTCCGACGTCGTTAGTAGTACTCATGGCAAGTCAGCTTGCGTTATACACTTCCTCAATTCATGGCCCTTCACTTTATGCATGCTCCAAATGTGACTTGTGTCACCTCAGTGTGACCTCTTTCATATCAGTATGCATTCCTTCACATCAGTGTGCCTTCCTTCACATCAGTGCGACTTACTTCCTCCACATCATCATCATCATCATCATCATCATCATCATCATCATCAAGTGCCCTGCCAGCTGGCGTAGGCGTTCATGGCTCTCCACAGATCTCGGTCTTTGGTTTTCTGGATCAACTCTGCTGCTGATATTCCTCCATGCCACCGTCTCAATCCATCCAGCATCCCTTGTCTTGGTCTGCCTCTGCCTCTCTTCCCCTCTATCTTTCCAGTTGTCACGATGTTCTCCAATGCCTCTCTTCTCATCACATGACCAAAGCTGTTTGTCTCTTTCTTATTGTTGTATATAATGTTCTAGTTTCATTAGCTAATTAGTCGTTGTTAGTTACTCAGGCAGTCCAAGGAATTCTCAACATTCGTCTCAGGAACCACATTTCTGTTACTTCTAATTTCTTTTAATTTGTTCATTTACATTCCAAGATTCACATTAATGTGCCTTTATGCACATTAGTGTGCCTTCCTTCACATTACTCAGACTTCTTGTTTCGTGTCTGTTTTACATTAGTGAGAATGGCTTCCTGCACACAAGTGGGTTCGCTGTCACGTCAGTGTGATTGTTTCACATTACTCAGACTTCTTGCTTCACGTTTGTTTTACATCAGTGACTTCGATTACACTAGAATGACTTCCTTCACATAAGTGTGTTCTCTCTCACGTTAGTGTGAATGTTTCACATCAGCGTGATTTATGTCACTTCACTGTGATTTATTTCACACCGCTGTGATATATTTCACGTTAGTGTGATATTCTTTCTCTTCATTGTGATTTCCTTCCCATACGTATGATTAATAGCCGTGGTGGCGTAGTGGTTAGTGCGTTTAGTCGTTTACCTGTCAAGACAGTGAGTAGGGTTCAAACTCAAGCCGAGACAGGATTCACTTGTTTCTGGTCAGTACAGCTCTGGGAGTCTACACAGCTTTATAAACATGGGCACGAGGCAATTTTCAGAATGTTCTGGGCATTGTCTGTGAAGGAAAGAGATGAGTAAACAGAAACAAAACAAAAAAAATTAGCCACCCCACCTTATTTGTCGTGGCGTAGAATATATGAAGAGCTAACACGCCGGTCTCCCTGGCGTAGGCGTTATCGTCTTTCTCCGTAATCCCGTATATTCTCGTGAGTAACGTAACATGCGCGAGAATCGGTAACGGTTCTATCCGAGTTGGTAACTTACGGTGTATGTGAGCCGGTGGCTCAGAAAGAAATGGCAAACTACTGGGCGTAATC
Organism: Cepaea nemoralis; assembly: GCA_014155875.1. Taxonomy (NCBI): domain Eukaryota; kingdom Metazoa; phylum Mollusca; class Gastropoda; order Stylommatophora; family Helicidae; genus Cepaea; species Cepaea nemoralis. The sequence goes on from JACEFZ010008543.1 coordinate 88,942, forward strand.
TTGCCTAGTACATCAACAGCAACTGAAAAAGAAGGAGTAAAGGAGTAAGAAGGTAAAAAGAAGGAGTAAAATGGTATGACAGACTCACCAAGGTTGACCTTATAGCAGGAGTAAAAATGATATGACAGACTCAGCAAGGTACAGCTTATAACAGGAGTAAAAATGGTATGACAGACTCACCAAGGCGGACCTTATAGCAGGAGTAAAATGGTATGACAGACTCACCAAGGTAGACCTTATAGCAGGGAGTAAAATGGTATGACCGACTCACCAGTTGGACCTTATAGCAAGAATAAAATGGTATGACAGACTCACCAAGGTGGAGCTTATAGCAGGAGTAAAATGGTATGACAGACTCACCAAGGTGGACCTTATAGCAGGAGTAAAATGGTATGACAGACTGACCAAGGTGGACCTTATAGCAGGAGTAAAATGGTACGACAGACTCACCATGGTGGACCTTATAGCAGGAGTAAAATGGTATGACAGACTCACCAAGGCGGACCTTATAACAGGAGTAAAAATGGTATGACAGACTCACCAAGGTGGACCTTATAGCAGGAGTAAAATGGTATGACAGACTCACCAAGGTGGACCTTACAGCAGTAGTAAAATGGTATGACAGACTCACCAAGGTGGACCTTACAGCAGGAGTAAAATGGTATGACAGACTCACCAAGGTGGACCTTACAGCAGGAGTAAAATGGTATGACAGACTCACCAAGGTGGACCTTACAGCAGGAGTAAAATGGTATGACAGACTCACCAAGGTGGACCTTACAGCAGGAGTAAAATGGTATGACAGACTCACCAAGGCGGACCTTATAGCAGGAGTAAAATGGTATGACAGACTCACCAAGGCGGACCTTATAGCAGGAGTAAAATGGTATGACAGACTCACCAAGGTAGACCTTATGGCAGGAGTAAAATTGTATGACAGACTCACCAAGGTGGACCTTATAGCAGGAGTAAAATGGTATGACAGACTGACCAAGGTGGACCTTATAGCAGGAGTAAAATGGTATGACAGATTCACCAGTTGGATCTTATAGCAGGAGTAAAATGGTATGACAGACTCATCAAGGTGGACCTTATAGCAGGAGTAAAATGGTATGACAGACTCACCAAGTGGACCTTATAGCAGGAGTAAAATGGTATGACAGACTGACCAAGGTGGACCTTATAGCAGGAGTAAAATGGTATGACAGATTCACCAGTTAGACCTTATAGCAAGAGTAAAATGGTATGACAGAATCATCAAGGTGGAACTTATAGCAGTAGTAAAATGGTATGACAGACTGACCAAGGTGGACCTTATAGCAGGAGTAAAATGGTATGACAGATTCACCAGTTGGACCTTATAGCAGGAGTAAAATGGTATGACAGATTCACCAGTTGGACCATATAGCAGGAGTAAAATGGTATGACAGACTCATCAAGGCGGACCTTATAGCAGGAGTAAAATGGTATGACAGACTGACCAAGGCGGACCTTCTTAGCAGGAGTAAAATGGTATGACAGATTCACCAGTTGGACCTTATAGCAGGAGTAAAATGGTATGACAGACTCATCAAGGTGGACCTTATAGCGAGAATAAAATGGTATGACAGACTCACCAAGGTGGACCTTATAGCAGGAGTAAAATGGTATGACAGACTCACCAAGGTGGACCTTATAACAGGAGTAAAATGGTATGACAGACTCACTAAGATGGAGCTTATAGCAGGAGTAAAATGGTATGACAGACTCACCAAGGTGGACCTTATAGCAGTAGTAAAATGGTATGACAGACTCACCAAGGTGGAGCTTATAACAGGAGTAAAATGGTATGACAGACTCACTAAGGTGGAGCTTATAGCAGGAGTAAAATGGTATGACAGAATCACCAAGGTGGAGCTTATAGAAGGAGTAAAATGGTATGACAGACTCACCAAGGTGGAGCTCATGTGGAGACCCAGACAACTGCCAGTGAAATAAGAAGTGAAGAAATAACGCCAGGGCTGGATGAAACATGTCTTGAGAAACTCTGAGAAGAACTACAAACACGCGGGGATGAGAAGAGGAAAGATAAATGTCAGTTGTGGAGAGGACATGGCCGGGACAGTATGGGACAGCTCAGGACAGGAGAGCTTGTGATCAGTTGGGTGAGGGTCGTGCCAACCAGAAATAATTGGTGACAGAGTAAACCCCGCTGTGTGTTGCGTTCATTTGTCGAACACTTGGACGCCTAGCCAAGATTTTTTTTCTACGCTTCCTCCTGCTCCTGCTTCGGCTCCTCCTCCTCCTCCTGCTTCTCCTCCTCCTCGTCCTCGTCCTCCTCCTCCTCCTCCTCCTCCTCCTCTTCTTCTTCTTCTTCTTCTTCTTCTTCTTCTTCTTCTTCTACTTCTTCTTCTTCTTCTTTAATCTTCTTCTTCTTCTTCTTCTTCTTCTTCTTCTTCTTCTTCTTCTTCTTCTTCTTCTTCTTCTTCTGCTGCTGCTGCTTCTGCTACTACTACTGCTGCTACTACTACTGCTGCTACTACTACTGCTGCTGCTTACACCTTCAGACCTCACTTTGAATAAATGCAAAGAAAGCAGCAGGCAACTTGAGCTTGTTGACGTCTCCATTAAGTTAACCAAGAATCGAACCCGAACCTCTTGTCGATCATGTCGGTGTAATCCTACTCTACTGCAAAGGCACCCATTTCCCAATAACTTCAAAATAAAATGTAAAACAGTTTCAAACTGTAACTGCTCAGCTATTCTTACGTGCCAACATTTTACGGTTAAATAGGATTACAGGATCAGTAAAGTCGGTTTCCATAGCGTTAGCCTTATTTCTAGAGTGGCCAGGTAACAATAGAAAAGTGGAACTAATCTTCTAAATCTCCATGCGCGTCGTTATCCCAGAAATGTGATACACAGGGCCGGATGTTGTCAGTTTCTAAATCTAGATCTCTATACAGGGGAAGGAGTACAGGAGTCGTCAGTTCAACACCTTGTGACGTATTAAATATATGGTGCTGGCCCTGGATTGTACAGACCTTTTGGCGCTGAATGGATTATCTGGTCAATGTCACAGACAATGGCCTTTACTGCTAGAACTATTCCTCGTACACATGTCAAATTGGGTCGAGGTTAGAACCCAGTTTTTGTTTAAATCCCCGCATGTAGTGGGATTTGAACACACGACTCAATGACTGCCTGTCCGGCAAGCAATAATTTAACGTGTAGTGTCCCCACTTGACAACCAGGAGAAATACATTCATGGGTTTTGATCAGCTTCGTGGAAGACGAGGGAGAAATTAGAAATCAGAGGACACCCAATGAGTGTGCCTCATTTTCGACAGGGCACTGTGCGTAGAAAAGACCATATGGGATAACAACAACAACCGTATAATAGGAGGCGACGTTTGAGAAATTCAAAACAATGTTTTCCCGTAGTGAATTTGAATAACGAAGACACAAACAATAGATTGCACGATTTATTGCCTGGCATATTTCGCTGCATCTCGTCAGGTACATACTACAGAAATCACACAACTTACGTGAATTAACTAGATAAATCCTTCAAGTTGAAATATACACATATTCGCACAGTAATGTCACTTATCTACTACGGTAATTTTAAGCTGACTAACATGTCTTTCTGTTTGCACAATTCTGGCTTGCGTTGATAGATCATAATTGCTTCTGCAAATTTTAACAAGCGAGTATTTTGTGTGTTAAACAACACGCGAAATGCAGTGTCTCTGTCCACCACATGGCCACTCTCGACAATGTGCCTACCGATTGAAGACGCCGGGAGCTTCCGGTGTGTCGGCCCCACGAGGCTAGCATCTCCTGTGTGTTGTATCTTGTTGACCCATTGAGGTATGTGTTCTGACACCCGTTTGTTAAGCTGTCTCTCTGTTCTACCAATGTAAACGGCCTGGCATCTACATGTGAATTGGTAAATACAATTGTTTGTGGCGTACAGAGGAACAGGCTCTTTGACTGCTGGTGTAGGAATCGGTACGGTTTTATATCTAATGACTGGAGTTGCCGCACAGAATGTTCGGCCTACTGCTGTAGTAAGCCGGTCTTGTAGACGTTGCATTACGTCATCCCCTCGAAAGGTTAGCTGGATGAATACCTTGAGTTTAGGGACTGTAGTTACGTCTGCTTTGGGTTTGGGCTGTTGGCAGTGGCGCTTTATAAATCCTGTGGAGTACCCATTCAGGTTTAAGACATTCTTCAGAGTTTCAAATTCCTCTGTCAGTGTGTCCTGGGTGCATATCTTTCTAGCACGGTCAAACAAGGTCCGTACTAAGCCCCGTTTGTACTGGACAGGTGTGAAGCTCTGAAAATTTAGGTATTGGCCAGTCCATGTTCCTTTGCGATACACCGATCTTTGAATTGTGCCGTCTGCTCTACGTCTCATTAGAATATCTAGGAACGGTAACGCTTCGTTGTGTTCGTGTTCCATAGATAGAGAGATGTTTTTATGCGTCTTGTTCATTGTGGCCTGAAACGATGTTGCTTGTAGCTCGTCTGTGGTGATAATTAGTATATCGTCCACATAACGACGGTAAAAGGCCAAGTTGTTGATGTCTGAGGATCTCTTTTCTTCTAAATGTGCCATGAAGATGTCCGCTAGAATAGGACCAAGAGGACTCCCCATGGCCACTCCGTCAATTTGGCGGTATGACTTAGTTAGAAAATTGAATTGTATGTTGGCGGTACATAGTAGTAGTAGCCTCTCCAGAATAGGTGTTGGTATGCCTAATTTTAGTTGTTTGTCTTCAATTGACCTCAATGGGTCAACAAGATACAACACACAGGAGATGCTTGCCTCGTGGGGCCGACACACCGGAAGCTCCCGGCGTCTTCAATCGGTAGGCACATTCGTCGACAGTGGCCATGTGGTGGACAGAGACACTGCATTTCGCGTGTTGTTTAACACACAAAATACTCGTTTGTTAAAATTTGCAGAAGTAATTATGATCTATCAACGCAAGCCAGAATTGTGCAAACAGAAAGACATGTTAGTCAGCTTAAAATTACCGTGGTAGATAAGTGACATTACTGTGCGAATATGTGTATATTTCAACTTGAAGGATTTATCTAGTTAATTCACGTAAGTTGTGTGATTTCTGCAGTATGTACCTGACGAGATGCAGCGAAATATGCCAGGCAATAAATCGTGCAATCTATTGTTTGTGTCTTCGTTATTCAAAACCGTATAATACATTGTGGGACATAACCTGGTGCAATGAAGTCAGTGTTATTGCTTTGAACCCCTTTAACCGAAATATGAAACTATCACCTTGAAATAATAGAGAACATTTTAACGGAATCACCTGCAGACTTGACTTACAGTCAACGCAAGACTTGATTCACGGTCAACTGCAAACTTGAATCACAGCCAGCTGCAGACTTGACAAGTTGACTCTGACTTAGAAACAGCTGCAGAATAGCAAAAAGTGCTAACATAGGTCAGGTCTATCCTCCAGGCTCATCAACGTCTATTGAATCTTACCACACTCCCAACACTTGACAGTTTGATACGTGGTCATTTCTCCGATATTTGCATTATTTATTGTTTTAATGTATACAAATTGTAAAGTCAAGTTAGACGTACGGATCTCGAGTGGTCGAGTCGGTGACCAGTGGTCAGTTTTGACGTAAGGTAATACCTAGAACTATCTCGCATGCCACTGAGCTCCCTAGTTGACTGATATCAACAGGATTGATCCCCTCTTCTGTGTGCTCACTGACCATGTATTAAACCATACTTCTCGTAAATAGCTTAATAGTGGGGTTCACAAGTCATCTTCATACACATGTGTACAAGGACACCCGGTGTATGTGTACAAGGACACCAGGTGTTGTCTGACATGTGTACAAGGACACCCGGTGTTGTCTGACATGTGTACAAGGACAACCGGTGTTATCTTACATGTGTACAAGGACACCCGGTGTATGTGTACAAGGACACCCGGTGTTGTCTGACATGTGTACAAGGGCAACCGGTGTTATCTTACATGTGTACAAGGACACCCGGTGTTGTCTGACATGTGTACAAGGACAACCGGTGTTATCTTACATGTGTACAAGGACACCCGGTGTTATCTGACATGTGTACAAGGACAACCGGTGTTATCTTACATGTGTACAAGGACACCCGGTGTATGTGTACAAGGACACCCGGTGTTGCCTTACATGTGTACAAGGACAACCAGTGTTATCTTACATGTGTACAAGGACACCCGGTGTTGTCTGACATGTGTACAAGGACAACCGGTGTTATCTTACATGTGTACAAGGACACCCGGTGTTGTCTGACATGTGTACAAGGACAACCGGTGTTATCTTACATGTGTACAAGGACACCCGGTGTATGTGTACAAGGACACCCGGTGTTGTCTGACATGTGTACAAGGGCACCCCGGTGTTATCTTACATGTGTACAAGGACACCCGGTGTTGTCTGACATGTGTACAAGGACAACCCGGTGTTATTTACATGTGTACAAGGACACCCGGTGTATCTGACATGTGTACAAGGACACACTGTGTTATCTTACATGTGTACAAGGACACCGGTGTATGTGTACAAGGACACCCGGTGTTATCTTACATGTGTACAAGGACACCCGGTGTTATCTTACATGTGTACAAGGACACCCGGTGTATGTGTACAAGGACACCTGGTGTTGTCTGACATGTGTACAAGGACACCCGGTGTTGTCTGACATGTGTACAAGGACACCCGGTGTTATCTTACATGTGTACAAGGACACCCGGTGTATGTGTACAAGGACACCCGGTGTTATCTTACATGTGTACAAGGACACCCGGTGTTATCTTACATGTGTACAAGGACACCGGTGTTGTCTGACATGTGTACAAGGACACCCGGTGTTATCTTACATGTGTACAAGGACACCCGGTGTATGTGTACAAGGACAACCGGTGTTATCTTACATGTGTACAAGGACACCCGGTGTTATCTGACATGTGTACAACGACACCCGGTGTATGTGTACAAGGACACCCGGTGTTGTCTGACATGTGTACAAGGACACCCGGTGTTTTCCTTTCATGTGTACAAGGACACCCGGGGTTGTCTTACATGTGTACAAGGAACCCGGTGTTATCTTACGTGTACAAGGACACCCGGTATTGTCTTTTCATGTGTACAAGGACACCCGGTGTTATCTTACATGTTACAGGGACACCCGGTGTTATCTTACATGTGTACAAAGGGCACCTGGTGTTGTCTTACATGTGTACAAGGACACCCGGGGTTTTTCCCGACATGTGTACAATGACACCCCGGGGTTGTCTGACATGTGTACAAGGAACCCGGGGTTGTCTACATGTGTACAAGGACACCTGGTGCTGTCTTACATGTGTACAAGGACACCCGGTGTATGTGTACAAGGACACCCCCGGGGGTTGTCTTACATGTGTACAAGGGCAAACCCCGGGGTTGTCTTACATGTGTACAAGGCCACCCGGTGTTGTCTTACATGTGTACAAGGACACCCGGTGATGTCTTACATGTGTAAAAAGGGCACCCGGTGTTTTCTTTCTGTTTACAAGGCCCCCCGGGGGGTTTCATGTGTACAAGGACACCCGGTGCTGTCTTACATGTGTACAAGGACACCCGGTGTTGTCTTACATGTGTACAAGGACAACCCCGGGGTTGTCTTACATGTGTACAAGGACACCCGGTGTTATCTTACATGTGTACAAGGACCCCGGTGTTGTCTTACATGTGTACAAGGCCCCCCGTTGTTGTTTTACATGTGTACAAGGACACCCGGTGCTGTCTTACATGTGTACAAGGACACCCGGTGTTGTCTTACATGTGTACAAGGACACCCGGTGTTGTCTTACATGTGTACAAGGACACCCGGTGTTGTCTTACATGTGTACAAGGACACCCGGTGTTGTCTTACATGTGTACAAGGACACCCAGTGTATGTGTACAAGGACACCCGGTGTTGTCTTACATGTGTACAAGGACACCCGGTGTTATCTTACATGTGTACAAGGACACCCGGTGTTGTCTTACATGTGTACAAGGACACCCGGTGTTGTCTTACATGTGTACAAGGACACCCGGTGTTGTCTTACATGTGTACAAGGACACCCGGTGTTGTCTTACATGTGTACAAAGACACCCGGTGTTGTCTTGACCACAACAGCTATTTATATGTAGGCTATTTTTAGCATTGTTGACAGGTATTAGTCAGATGTGACTGAGCTACCGTATAACAGTAGACGGTACTACCTGCTTTCTGTTAGCGCTGAATGTTGGGCTGGCGCTTACCAAAACCGACAACCCCACATTGTAGCAACGGCTTCGGTCGGAGGAGCGCAACTGGCAGGGTACAAGCCTCACCCTAGGGCAAGGAAATGCAACCTAAAGACATGTCATGGCAGGGCAGACCAGGCCCCAAGCCTTCGACGGCAATTGGTATTCCAGGTGTGGTCGTGTGCTTTACTGACCTTCTTCTTCTTGACTTCCTCCATTTACCTCAGTGAAGGGTGTGTGTGTGGGTGGGGGGTGGGGTGGGGGTGTAAAGATATTGTGTGAGCTATTTGTAAATTAGTATTTATTCTCCTAAGGTTGTTCTTGATACCATCACTGCATCTTATACTTGATCTTCCCCCTGGCTCAGTATCCATTATATTTTTCAATGTAGCTCTTTGTAGCATATGGTACTAAAAGACCCGCATGGCCGAATGGGTCAGAATGCGTGTTCTTAATCATCCGTTGTGCTGATGTTGAGGTAAGCGGTTCAACCCTACGCCGGACAACTGGACTAAAATGTTGACCTGTCGTCCTTGACTTGGGGACGCAAATTACAAGTACCTCTGAAGTCGGAGTGGGTCCGCCTGATGGCTAGGGATACTGTTAATAGGGAAAGCTAATATAAATAGTGTGTATGGACTACGCTTGAGTTCAAAGGGGTCGAGTGCCACAATTTTTTTTTTTACCAAGGCAGTGTTATGAGATGGCCAATTCATTTAAACTGTTGTTCTTTAACTAAGGACATGACTGGTTTCAACCTATTCGTCTTCAAATTTCTTCATTCCTAATTCTATCTCGGTTGATAAATGCTTAGTATTTTCCCACTGACTGCTCGTTTGGTCCCACTTAGTTTTTTTCGGGATAGATGTTGTCCTTCTGACTTTTGTTGCTGCGGAGTTTATATATAAAAAGACAGACCATGCAAGGCATCAAGGAAAGGGGGTTGGGGGGTGGGGTGTTGGGCGGTGGTGGTGTATATGTCACCCGTTACACGCCGATGACCTAGTCACAAATTTGGGATGTTTTATAGAGATAGCTGTCCCACCAACTCAATGATTACCCCCATGTGTCGACCCACGGCCGCTTGTTCAACATACAAACGGCTTCGTGTTCAACATATCCACGGCCGCAGGTTCAAACTATCCACGGCCGCTGGTTCAAGCTATCCACGGTCGCTGGGTCAAGCTATCCACGGCCGCTGGTTCAAGCTATCCACGGCCGCAGGTTCAAACTATCCACGGCCGCTGGTTCAAGCTATCCACGGCCGCAAGTTCAAACTATCCACGGTCGCTGGTTCAAGCTATCCACGGCCGCAGGTTCAAACTATCCACTGGCCGCTGGTTCAAGCTATCCACGGCCGCTGGTTCAAACTATCCACGGCCATTTGTTCAGCATATTCACGCATGTTTGTTCAAAATATTCACGGCTGTATGTTCAACATATCCACGGCTGTATGTTCAAAATATTCACGGCTGTATGTCCAACATATCCACGGCTGTATGTTCAAAATATTCACGGCTGTATGTTCAACATATCCACGGCTGTATGTTCAAAATATGTACGGCTGTATGTTCAACATATCCACGGCTGTATGTTCAAAATATTCACGGCTGTATGTTCAACATATCCACGGCTGTATGTTCAAAATATTCACGGCTGTATGTTCAACATATCCACGGCTGTATGTTCAAAATATTCACGGCTGTATGTTCAACATATCCACGGCTGTATGTTCAAAATATTCACGGCTGTATGTTCAACATATCCACGGCTGTATGTTCAAAATATTCACGGCCACTAGTTCAACATACCTTTGGCCGCTGGTTCAACATTTTCACGGCTAACATCTAGAGATCGCTGGACCCAGTGGAAGCGCCTAGTTGTAGGGTTGGGCTACGGTTGTATGTGTCTGTCAATCTTCCCCAGACAGACAGACAGACAGGCAGGCAGACAGGCAGGCAGGCAGGCAGGCAGACAGACAGACAGACAGACAGACAGACAGACAGACAGACAGACAGACAGACCTTTACCTGTACTGATGGGTATATTTCAATAATTAAATGGCTCAGAATTTGCGACATTTCACAAAATCATCTTTTCCTTTTCACACTTTTTTAAACAGGACGGTGTTCAATGAACGATTAGAAGCAGGCTGTGGGGGGACATAAATTGTTGGTCGCCGAGGTACGAAATGGCACGAGTGTAACTTAAGTCCTGGACACACAAAAAACATTAAAACATAACACAGCAGTTTTATGTGCCTCGGGTTATCAATCCTCAGCCAGTTATTTCTTCAAGTTGTAAAACTGTTATGCCCGCTTGAATTTTAGTTTGGTCTGGGGTCACGGGGTCAAGATTTCCCTGCGTATCCATGACATCATAGAGAGTGCCTGCCAGTTTTCATTGCATAGTAATTCTAAAGTATGTGGTGTTTTGTTTCAGCTGTAGAAAGCTGTAAGAAACCTTACCCAGATGCGGTTTTCGTCTTTGGTATAGAGATGTCAAGCTGTTTATAATGTTATAATTAGCGGATTGTTTACTGCACCTACGTGCAGATAGTGGAACTGAATATAGATCCGTGGCAGATGGTTGTTTTCTTCCACAGTTGCCGAGTTGCCTGCTCTTTGGGGTCCAGTGATGATCTTGGGAAGTTGCTGCTTCAGGTATCCACATTTGTGATCTCTACAGTTGGTTGGTTGGTTGGTTGTGTTGTTGGTTGACTGGTTGGCTGGTGTTGGTTGGCTGTGTGGCTGGTTGGCTGGTTGGTTGGTTGGTTGTCTGGTTGATTGGTTGTGTTGTTGGTTGATTGGTTGGCTGATTGGCTGGTGTTGGTTGGCTGTGTGGCTGGTTGACTGGTTGGCTGGTGTTGGTTGGCTGTGTGGCTGGTTGGCTGGTTGGTTGTCTGGTTGATTGGTTGTGTTGTTGGTTGATTGGTTGGCTGATTGGCTGGTGTTGGTTGGCTGTGTGGCTGGTTGATTGTGTGGTTGGTTGTGTTGTTGGTTGGTTGTATGGCTGGTTGGTTGGTTGGTTGGTTGATTGGTTGGTTCTGTTGTTGGTTGATTGGCTGGTTGGTTGTGTTGATGATTGGTTGTATGGCTGGTTGGTTGGCTGTGTGTTTGGTTGGCTGAGTGGTTGTCTGGTTGGTTGGTTGGTTGGTTATGTTGTTGGTTTATTGGATGGCTGGTTGTGTTGGTTGGCTGTGTGGCTGGTTGGTTGTGTTGTTGGTTGGTTGTATGGCTGATTGGTTGTGTTGTTGGTTGGTTGTATGGTTGGTTGGTTGGTTGTGTTGTTGGTTTATTGGATGGCTGGTTGTGTTGGTTGGCTGTGTGGCTGGTTGGTTGTGTTGTTGGTTGGCTGTATGACTGGTTGGTTGTGTTGTTGGTTGGTTGTGTGGTTGGTTGGTTGATTGGTTGGTTGTGTGGTTGGTTGGTTGGTTGGTTCATTGTTTGGTTGTGCTGTTGGTTTATTGGTTGGCTGATTGTGTTGGTTGGCTGTGTGGCTGGTTGTTTGTGTGGTTGGTTGTGTTGTTTGATGGTTGTATGGCTGGTTGGTTGATTGGTTGGTTGGTTAGCTGGTTGGTTGGTTGGTTGTCTGGTTGGTTGTCTGGTTGGTTGGTTGGTTGGTTGGTGTTGTGTTAATGGTTGGTTGTATGGCTGGTTGGTTGACAGTGTGGTTGGTTGGTTGGTTGGTTGTATGACTGGTTGATTGTTTGGCTGGCTGGTTAGCTCTGGTAGCTGTTATGGTGTGAAAGCTAGGGATACGTCAGGTTTTATCAGAGATGAAGTGGGATTTAAATGGGATCTGGATGGGAAGACCACTTTTCTGGAGACAGATAGCACTCTTTTGAGAATTTCTTGGAGAATGGGGACCATGGTAAAGACCGGTGCATCAGAAGACCAGAAGCTGGCGAGCCCTGTTGGTAAGGACCGAGTTATCAGAGCACAAACCGGGTGGAGGAATACGTTGAGCGATATGTGCTAAATATATGCACATTAATGTATGGGAAGCCATATACAGAAGACTATTCTAAACTTCGATGGGTTGTAGTAGACACTGGTGGTGAGGGCAGGAAAACTGAATGTAACTGTCATGTGACATTAAATTGTTTGCTGACAATTTGAGAAACGAATTTGATAGCAGCAGTCACACCAATGAAGAAATTGATTGTCTGGCCCAATTCTTCTGAGTTTAATCTCAGCGGTGTCCACGCCATCATCTGTGTACCTCTTATCCATCTCGGTTCGTTTTCCAGGTAAGGTGCTCCAAGCAGTAATAATAAGACATACCTAACTAGGACCCACTCTGGTGACCACGGCAATGCCACTGAGCTCATGAAAGTGCGCATCTGTAGACTAGACAGAGTTCAGGGTGAGCAAGCTCGGCCAGGAAGCCTCAGTGGTGCAGTGGCCAGCACGCGAGCCTGTTTGTCTCGTGGTCCTGTGGTGTTTGGAACTCCCTGGCGGGGGGATATCTTTTTTTTTGGGGGGGGGGGGGGGGGGGGTATTTATTTAAAATAGGCGTGGACTGTCAGGCCGGTACTGCTTAAAGTGGTTACCGGGGAATGGTATGGGAAGTAAAGGCGCCTGGGGAGATACTGACCACTTGCCTATTGGTCTGTACACAGATGTGGCTAGAACCATGCACTTAATACACACAGAAGGGCGGGGCAGGGTTCTTTCTTTACTTCTTTTTGTAGTAGAACGGGCGGGTGAATTGTGGTGATGGAGCTACCAAGGTCCCCCTTACCCACAGGTCCGTTTGTTCGCATTCTTCACATATGATCAAGACTTCCTGGGCTAAACACAACATGCTCTGCTTCGTCAGACCCCCTACTCTCCCGACATATCTCCTTGCGATGTTGACTATGCCTCAAGCTGGACACGTCGCAGGCGGGACTCAATTTCGAGTCAGAAGAAGAATTTATGCGCAACGACTTCCCAAAGAGGCCTTCCTGAAATGCTTCAAGCATTGCCAGGACGCTGAGAGAAGTGTGAACAGCTCCAAGGAGAGTACACTGAAGGACATTTTAGTTTCAGGCCGCTAAGTGAGTTCTTGTTTGTTTGTGTTCCAACCCCCTCCCCTTCCAATCCCCCACCCCAATATCCCCCCTCCCCCAAGACAAATTTTCAATATTCTTTGAACAGACTTCATAGTTGACTTCTGTGAATGGAAAGGTCATATTTGACTTCCACTGTCCTGTGACATTTCAATGTAGAGATTCATTCGCCGTTTCCGTGAGTGTTAAATAGAGTAGCGTCAATGTGCTTCATGGCGAGATCCGGTGTGGAGACGCTCACAAACCACTTCCCATGCCATTAACGGACAGACAGAGAGCCCGATCTTTTTTAATTATTTGAGATCTGTCGAGGAGGAGGAGGTTCCAGATATCAAAACAAGCACCAGAATGATCAGTGGAGAGAATAGGAAGTCACGTGACCGAACGGTCGCTCTTCAACTTCTGTTGCGCTGATGGTGATAACACCGGTCAGTTGTAGTTTAACATTGACTATCGTCCTTGATTTTGGGACGTAAATTAAAAGTGTCAATGTTTGTCAAAGTTCGCAGCCTGTATGCCCAGCAGAGGGGTTTGCTTTTAAATATCTTGGGTACATGTTCTCACTCGGTTTTGTTTTTCATGCACAATCTATATACTTGTTTCGCTGCCACCTTCTCCGCTGACAACATGTACAGCTGTGACACGCGGCGTTGTTTGTCAGTGTGACACATGTTTCTGTCGGTTGCTGGGTTCTGTCATCTCTGACACCCTCCATTGGTTGGAGGTATGTAGTCTTGCTCAGTTCTTTATGGGTGCTGTCTTGAAGCGTCCATTTATGATTCGCATTCCTTGATCTTGGCGTCGGTTTATTTTCTCAAAATATGGGTTAGCTACTGTTTCGCAACTTCCGATATCTTGTGGAAGGATTGGTCTCTTCCGGTATGGCGGGGTAGCGGGAGAATTCTGTCAGTTGGTCTTATCCGTTGACTTCTCTTTCAGAAAGCACTGGCAAACTACTGACCATACAAATTCCTAGTAAATCAACCTTCGATAGCAACATACATTTTCTAATAAATCATCGTCATCATGTGCCATGCCGGTAAGCGCGGGCGGTCATGTCTCACCATCTCACTCGATCACCAGAGTCGTGGATCAGCTCAGTGTTCTTGTCTCGACCATACCACGTGGCCAAGCCATCCAGGTATTTACGTCTCTGCCCTCCCCATTCTACATCCCATTGTGACATAGTGGTCATCTGTATTGTCCATATCCCTAGCACATCAGTGAGTAATGTTTAGTGTAATCATACCACTCGTCATCACTCATTGAGATTCTATTATAGCATGTGTGTTGTCACTAGTTGCTGTCTCAGATTTAGGTACTGATCGGCAGTCGCTTCTTCTTCTTCTTCTTCTTCTTCTTCTTCTTCTTCTTCTTCTTCTTCTTCTTCTTCTTCTTCTTCTTCTTCTTCTTACTTCTTCAGCATTTCCGAGCCATTGAGGTTCTTTGCTGCAAGATACAATCCTGTCTCCATTCGTCTCTCTGGTGGACCCTCTCTTGCCAGTCGCTGATTCCAAGTGCTTGTAGGTCTGTATGTATATTATCTCTCCACCGTCCTTCTTGGTCTACCTCGGGGTCTACGGTCATTTATTTCCTAAGTATAAGCGAGTTTTGTTTCCCTATTATCTTCCATTCTTTCTATATGCCCCAGCCATTGCAGTCTATTAGCCATCATGATACCAGTGATTAGCGAGGACTTAAACAAATCATAAATGTTTTTGTTGCTTCTTCTTTTCCACTCTCCACTTGGTGTGTCCCTAATGGGCCCAAAGATGCGTCTTAAGACTTTGTTCTCAAATGCTTGTAACAACGCTTCGTCTCCTTTCGTTCTACTCCAGGTTTCAGAGCCATACAGCACAACTGGTCTGTTCAGTGTTTTGTATATTGTGATTTTGGTGTTACGAGATAACACATTTGATTTTAGCAGGTGTTGTAGTGCATAGTATATCTTATTTCCAGAGTTGATTCTAGCTTGTATTTCTTCCCTCATTATGTTGGAGCAGTTGAAGATTGTACCCAGGTATTTGTGTGTTTCCGTTCTTTTAATGGTCATATCATCTATTTGTATGTGGCCAGAGTTTTTAGCCGCTCCTTCTCTTGAAATTACCATATATTCTGTCTACGGAAGTTGAAATTCAGCAATTAATTTATGACTACCCTCGTCCTGGCGATGTGATTATCTATACCGATGGCTCTGTGTTAAGAGGAAAACAAGTGCCTGGGGATTCATAGCAAAAGAAAATGCCCAATATTTAGTACAGGAAAGCTTGGCATATGACAACACAACCTCAAGTGTGAGAATGGAGGCGGAGGCGGCTACTGTAGCTTTCCCGCAAGGGGTAGTCGGAGGATTTGGTCGACAGTCATCATTCAGAGATAAAGCAAGACGGGCATATAATCAGATTGCAGCGGGCGGCACCATTAGTATTTGAACTCTTCGCTGGCTGTTGAAGATGAGGACTGAGAGCTGATGAGAATGCCCCGAGTGCAGTGATCTCGTTTCTTGACTCAACTCAGTCTCAAATGTGCCGTTTCATGGGCAAGGATTGTTAGATCCTTCATTGCCTAGCAACGGGAGTAGTTATACAAGGGAAGTAATTCAGACTATCAAGTTATGACACCATGTTATACGTGGTTGTCTACCTTAATGAATCGACGCGAGGACAACGTAATGGGCAGAAAGTCAGTGTAATGTAACAATATCCGTCTCAGGTAATTGTTACAATTTAGATGTAGTAAATCAACTCATTCTATACTAAGCAACTAACGATACATTTAATAGTGAGCCGATACAGGATACACTAGTAGGCACTCGTTTTGTCACACCCAGTAGGTACACTCATTGAATTGATTGTTACTTTAACTCATTGTCTCCAGTAATATCAGACAAAAAACAAGTGTCTGAAAAAGAAAGAAAGAATCAGTGTAACAACAAACCGGCAATGAATCACTGCGTTGTCATTTTTGTTATTTGTGTGTTTCCTTGTTGTTTATTCGTGAAGGATTATGGGCGCAACTTCCGCTGTTTTTGTGATTACCCTTTATTTGTAGTCTTAACATTATTAATGAGACAAAATATTATAATTAAGAGATGGACAGAGTGCACAATGAGCAATGTGATGATGATAAGAGACCAGATGTAAATATTGGAGACAACGGTGAAGGCCCACCAACACCTGCTGCAGAAGTTGAGGATACACGATTTATCACACCAACGTTGGAGGAAATTGGGGCCCTGTGTTATTTATAATCTTCAACAAGTGAATCGGTACAATTATCTAGGAACAGTCATAACATCTGATGGGAGATGCCTTGAAGAGATTAGAACAAGAATCACCATGGCGAAAGTAGCCTTTTGCAAGATGAAAAACATACCAATAAAATGATGTCAATTTAAACGAGAAAAAGTGTTGAAGTGCTACATAGAGCCTGTACTTTTATATGGATGTGAAACTTGGACAATGAGCAGTCAGGCTGAAAAACATCTGATGGCTGTGGAAATGTACATTCTGAGGAGAATGTAAATAATGCTATGGACAGACAGAAAAACAAATGACCAAGTACTACAAGACACAAATGAAAATTGTAAATTGATTAAAGAAATTAGACATAGTCAAATTTTTTGGGCATGTTATGAGAAGAAATAAAATGGAGAACTAGGTGACAACTGGCAAGATCGAAGGGAAGAGACCAAGGGTAAGACAGAGAAGTAAATACCTGGATGGCTTGGCCATGTGGCATGGTCGAGACAAGAACACTGAGCTGATCCACGACTCTGGTGATAGAGTGAAATGGAGAGTCAGGACAGCCCACGCTTACCAGTATGGCACATGATGGATGGATGGATGTTTTAGTATCGAAATTAGAACAAAATTGTTTATTAAATTCATTAATAGGGGGTACATTTATATGATCTACACTGGAAAACGTCAATAGAAAAGATCAATGAAGTAAATACTCGCATGACTTGTCGACATGGCACAATCGGTGCAAGAACACCGACCTGATCTGAGATCTGAAACTCTGATGATGGTGTGAGATGGGGAACTATGACCGCCCACTCTTTCAGCAATGCACACGATGATGATGATGATGATGATGATGATGATGATGATGATGATGATGATGATGATGATGATGATTACCGAACATAATCGCAAAAGCCCACGAACCAATTAGAACCATGCTCACGAAGTGACTTACGGACAATGTCATTGGAGTTCGGAATCACGTGGTCCGGCTCTTGTAGGGCTAACATGTAAGCTAGAGAGACCTGCCAGCAGTCGGGCGAGGAATATCTGACTTACTTTCTAGAATCTGCCATGTATGAAAAATATCGTGTGAACTTACAAGCGGCGTTAGTAATTGATACAAGTTCCCATGTATGAATGGTACAGTCTGGGGCAGTTTGCCACGTGTCAACATGGCCGAGAACTGACCAAGTAAACTATAGAAATATACTGACACTTAATCCGGCCTGCTGTATCACTTCTGTCAGATCGCTTGTTATTGAAGCAAATGGTAATTGATCTCCGCCCGTTCGTGCCTGTGTGGGGATATGTCAAACAGGTCGGGTGTGTTTGAACACTGGCTTCATGCACTAAGAGTTTGATCTTGTCACGAACCCAGCCGTTACATAGATACGCTGTTTTGCTCTTGGCTGATAGGTAAAATAAATAAATGATAGGTAAATCTAACATGAAAACCTCAGTCTTCAACTGCAAATAGCCAACCATCTGACATGAAAACCTCAGTCTTCAACAGCAAATAGCCAACCATCTAACATGAAAACCTCAGTCTTCAACAGCAAATAGCCAACCATCTAACATGAAAACCTCAGTCTTCAACAGCAAATAGCCAACCATCTAACATGAAAACCTCAGTCTTCAACAGCAAATAGCCAACCATCTAACATGAAACCTCAGTCTTCAACAGCAAATAGCCAACCATCTAACATGAAAACCTTAGTCTTCAACAGCAAATAGCCAACACCTAACATGAAACCTCAGTCTTCAACAGCAAATAGCCAACCATCTAACATGAAAACCTCAGTCTTCAACAGCAAATAGCCAACCATCTAACATGAAAACCTCAGTTTTTCAACAGCAAATAGCCAACCATCTAACATGAAAACCTCAGTCTTCAACAGCAAATAGCCAACCATCAAACATGAAAACCTCAGTCTTCAACAGCAAATAGCCAACCATCCAACATGAAAACCTCAGTTTTCAACAGCAAATTGCCAACCATCTAACATGAAAACCTTAGTCTTCAACATCAAATAGCCAACCATCTAACATGAAAACCTCAGTCTTCAACAGCAAATAGCCAACCATCCAACATGAAAACCTCAGTTTTCAACAGCAAATAGCCAACCATCTAACATGAAAACCTCAGTTTTCAACAGCAAATAGCCAACCATCCAACAGCCACAAATATTTGTGTCCTCGTTCCCTCGTGTTGAACTCAAGCGTAGTCCATACACGTTATACTACGTCTAGTGCACTAGACCAGGGGTCACCAAACTACGGCCCGCGGGCCGAATCCGGCCCGCGACGTCATTTCATCCGGCCAGCCGACGGTACTCGAACTTGCGTGATATAACTTATGGAACACGAGACGTTATGATACAATTTAAATGTAAATATTATGTTTAGAATAATAAGAGATCTTCACACGTGCGGAGACCTCCTGGCTGCAATATGTCTTAAATTTACTGTTTTTCTTTAAGTAAATAAATATGTTGGTTGTCGGGTTTTTTTTTTCTTTTTGTACATTTCACGCCACTCATCCATGATTAACTTAGTTTTTCGTCTTTTTTCCCAGAGCTTTCGTTCTGGCTTGCAAGTATTGTTAATATTAGATGCATATCCTTTACAGGACGTTGCAGTCAACACCAGCATTTTTTGCTGTTGTTGATGTCTTGGCAAGTTTACGTTCAGTAGTTTGCCATTGCTTTCTGAACGACCGGCACTCATACCATAGCATTAAAAAACCAGCGCAACGCGGTCTGCTGCCAAATCGCGCGTAGCTGTGTTTCGAACGCGGGTGTACGGGATTACGAACCGCGTCCGTAAGACCTTCGCCACGGAGGCGGCGGGAGTATTATACAGAATGAGTATCTTGTCATTTTGTCAGTTATCTGGCCCGCCGTGAAAAAAGTTTTGCGACCCCTGCACTAGACAGATGTTTGCGTGTCGATTAGCATTCCCTATTACCAGTGACCCTCGCCATCAGGCGAACTCACTCCGACTTTTGATGTACTTGTAATTTACGTCCCCAAGTCAAGGACGAGAAGACAACATTTTAGTCCAACTGAACGATGAACACACTACCTTGGCATCAGCACACCGGATGTTTAAGAATAACTCTCTTACCCATTCGGCCATGCTGACCGCTAACCAGCAGTGTGAAGACAAAGTACAAGCCAACGGAGAGAACAGGGTCAGTTACAAGCCAACGGAGAGAACAGGGTCAGTTACAAGCCAACAGAGAGAACAGGGTCAGTTACAAGCCAACGGAGAGAACAGGGTCAGTTACAAGCCAACGGAGAGAACAGGGTCAGTTACAAGCCAACAGAGAGAACAGGGTCAGTTACAAGCCAACGGAGAGAACAGGGTCAGTTACAAGCCAACGGAGAGAACAGGGTCAGTTACAAGCCAACGGAGAGAACAGGGTCAGTTACAAGCCAACGGAGAGAACAGGGTCAGTTACAAGCCAACGGAGAGAACAGGGTCAGTTACAAGCCAACGGAGAGAACAGGGTCAGTTACAAGCCAACGGAGAGAACAGGGTCAGTTACAAGCCAAGAAAACACAGCCCCGTCTGCGTGAGCCTTCCATCAATATCTGATGTCTTCTAAGTTGTTCATGCGCTAATTAACATAACTAGGTTGGCACTTGTTGTAAGCTAGCGACACGTTCTGGACCCGTGGTAGCTTATATGTCAAATGCCGTCAGTCATAACTTTAAAAGTACCAATTCGGATCTAGTTGTGGTCAATGTTTACTATACCTGATTGACTGACCGACTGACTGACTGACTGACTGACCGACTGACTGACTGACTGACTGACTGACTGACTGACTGACTGACTGACTGACGACTGACTGACTGACTGACTGACTGACTGACTGACTGACTGACTGACTGACTGACTGACTGACTGACTGACTGACTGACTGACTGACTGACTGACTGACTGACTGACTGACTGACTGACTGACTGACTGACTGACTGACTGACTGACTACTGACTGACTGACTGACTGGCTGACTGACTGACTACTGACTGACTGACTGACTGACTGACTGACTGGCTGACTGACTACTGCCTGACTGGTACATTGCCGTCTTGACAGACGATAGTTTGTTAAATGGAGTTATACCTCTCCATAACACAAAGCCTGGGCTGAATTTAGAGACCATGTGTTGCCCAAGCAGCATGATCCCTCTCTCGGCCTGTCTAGATTACTCCAGAGGAAAGGTCATACCAGTGCGCCTGGAATAAGACAAGCTGTAGAAGCTGCAGGATCAGCAAAGCAATACTCTAACTATCCGCCTGTCGGAGCTTCGATCCTAGACCAGCTTCCAACCAAGGCTTAGGGCCTGGTCTGCCCTGCCATGGCATTTTGTCTTTAGCTTGCATTTCATCGCACTAGGGTAAGGCTTTTATCCTCCCAATTGCACTCCTCCACCCGAAGATGTTGGCACAATATGAGATGTCGGGTTTGGAGATGACCGCCCAACATTTGGCGCTGACAGAAAGCAGGTAGGACAGTCTAGTGTTATACGGTAGCTCAGTCGTATCTGACTAAGACCTGACAATTGAGACGGTACAGATGACCAAGCAATTTGTGTAGATATTCTGAGACGGTATAAATGACCACGTAATCTGAGTGGGCTATTGTCAGCCGGTATAAATGACAAAGTAATCTGTGTAGGGTATTGTGATACGGTATACATGATCACGTAATCTGAGTGGGCTATTGTCAGACGGTATAAATGACAAAGTAATCTGTGTGGGATATTGTCAGACGGTATAAATGACCAAGTAATCTGTGTGGGATATTGTCAGACGGTATAAATGACCAAGTAATCTGTGTGGGATATTGTCAGACGGTATAAATGACCAAGTAATCTGTGTGGGATATTGTCAGACAGTATAAATGACCATGTGTCAGGTCTTAGTCAGATATGACTGAGCTACCGTATAACAGTAGACGGTACTACCTGTTTTCTGTTAGCGCCGAACGTTGGGCGGCGCTTACCAAACCCGACACCCCACATTGTGCCAACGGCTTCGGGCGGAAGAGCGCAATAGGGAGGATACAAGCCTTACCCTGGTGTGAGGAAATGCAAGCTAAAGACAAAATGTCATGGCAGGGCACACCAGGCCCTAAGCCTTGGTTGGAAGCTGGTCTAGGATCGAAGCTCCGACAGGCGGACAGTTAGAGCATTGCTTTGCTGATCCGGCAGCTTCTGCAGCTTGTCTTGTTCCAGATGTAGGGGTGCTACCTTTCCTCTGGAGTGAACTAGGCAGGCCGAGAGAGGGATCATGCTGCATGGGCAACACATGATCTCTATATTTTAGCCCAGGATTTGTGCTATGGAGAGGTAACTCCATCCCTGGTCTTAACTGGTCTCGGAATCAGTTATTATGCCTTTTTAAAGCACAAACTATCGTCTGTCAAGACGGCAAGGTGCCAATGATGATGATGATAAATGACCAAGTAATCTGTGTGGAATGTTTTGAGACGGTATAAATGACTAAGTAATATGTGTGGGATCTTTTGAGACGGTATAAATGACCAAGTAATATTGGTGGGATATTTTGAAATTGTATAAATGACAAAATAACCTGTGTGTGATATTCTGATACGATATAAATGACCAAGAAATCTGTGTGGGATATTTTAAGACGGTATAAATAAACAAGTAATATGTATAAGATATTCTGAGACGGCATAGATGACCAGTAAGACTGCAATGGACAATCCGTAGACTAAAGATGGTGGTCTGTCTTTGCTATTGGAGTTTCGTGGACTGAGTCAGCTCTGTTGTTAGTGGTTATAAGTTTGATGCATTGATAGTTGATAAGTATATTGGCTGCAAATGGTAGTTTTGTTTCACGGTATGACACCGGGTGGCTGAACTGTAACAAACTGCTGGCACATGTGTGAAAGGTATCACCTTTCCTATTCCCAGTGACTCCAAGTTGGAGGGCAATAGTTGAAGATGTTTTTGGGCTCTGGGTTTATTTCATACACTAGATGTTCATGTCTTGAGACTTGTGCTGCATCAAGGAAAGATCTGCAATCAATGAAGAACACTTTCCTTTCGTGTCTGGTGGCTTTTGATCTGATTTGAAGATTCATAACGCCTCCTGGAGTGCAACAATCATTGTTCAGAAATCGGATGTCTTGCCTAGTAAACTGCCTTTCGGATTATTTTGCCAATAATGTGTCTTATGAAGAATGCTAACTGTCGTATTTCTGATTGTCCTTCTACTGATTCATCTGTGTAAATATGTGCCCATTACTCTGGGTTGTATATATCCTTGATTATCTCATGAGCTGACACTTTTAACTGCGGCGAGTTGTACTGATCAAGATAATGATAACACTGGTCTGCACACGTTTTGGCGCCTGAAATGTTATAGCTGTTCTTGAGTAATGTTGTGTTGCCGATTCCAAAAAACTTTAATCGGATTTTGTCAATCTAGTTTTGTTTTATTTATTTTTTTAAAGATAACTAAGAAATACCTTCTAAGTAGGGTAATTGTTATTAACAATTTACATGCCTAGAGTTAGGTGCCATCAGTGACATATTGACTGTAATCTGCATTCATATTATATGTAATTACTGTTCATATAAAAGACACACAAATGTATTAAAATTTTATCACTAGCATTTTATCATCAATAGTCAACACACAAAAAGCTTGTTTTCGAAAACTGCCTGAAATGTGATATGCTCGGACAGTCACTCTTAAGGGTCCAACAATAATATGCCATCATATGGGCATCCCTAAGTATCTGGTATCTCTCTTCTATTGTTTTTATAGCTTGATGTAATTTTTCACCTTGCTCCTGACTAAAGTAGTGAATATTCTCAGGAAAGAAATGTAAATGGTTATTGAGGCAGTGCAATTTTATGCTCATGTTGTATCCAAGTTTACAAAACCTCGACAGCATGTTTTCATCTAGTTCAGAATAACTGCCTGCTTTAAAGTAAAGTTAACGGTGCTTTTAAGGACTGGGGAATTTTGGGGGTCAAAAGAAATTAAACTTAGCACAAAAGTTAGAATAGTCAATTATAACGTTAAATCTGTACTGAAATATGATTAGAAACACGCAGAACAACGTAACGATTACACATCAACTACAAACATTCACTAAGTGGTACCTACGCAGAGTAAAAGGAATAAAATGGTATGACAGAATCACCAATGTGAATCTCATGGAGAGAACTAGAGAAATACCAGTGAACCAATGTGAATCTCATGGAGAGAACTAGAGAAATACCAGTGAACCAATGTGAATCTATCTCGTGGAGAGAACTAGAGAAATACCAGTGAACCAATGTTGATCTCATGGAGATAACTAGAGAAATACCAGTGAACCAATGTGAATCTCGTGGAGAGAACTAGAGAAATACCAGTGAACCAATGTAAATCTCATGGACAGAACTAGAGAAATACCAGTGAACCAATGTGAATCTCACGGAGAGAACTAGAGAAATACCAGTGAACCAATGTGAATCTCACGGAGAGAACTAGAGAAATACCAGTGAACCAATGTGAATCTCATGGAGAGAACTAGAGAAATACCAGTAAACCAATGTGAATCTCATGGAGAGAACTAGAGAAATACCAGTGAACCAATGTGAATCTCATGGAGAGAACTAGAGAAATACCAGTGAACCAATGTGAATCTCATGGAGAGAACTAGAGAAATACCAGTGAACCAATGTGAATCTCATGGAGAGAACTAGTGAAATACAGTGAACCAATGTGAATCTCGTGGAGAGAACTAGAGAAATACCAGTGAACCAATGTGAATATCATAGAGAGAACTAGAGAAATACCAGTGAATCAATGTGAACCTCATGGAGAGAACTAGAGAAATACCAGTGAACCAATGTGAATCTCATGGAGAGAACTAGAGAAATACCAGTGAACCAATGTGAATCTATCTCGTGGAGAGAACTAGAGAAATACCAATGAACCAATGTGAATCTCATGGAGAGAACTAGTGAAATACAGTGAACCAATGTGAATCTCGTGGAGAGAACTAGAGAAATACCAGTGAACCAATGTGAATATCATAGAGAGAACTAGAGAAATACCAGTGAACCAATGTGAACCTCATGGAGAGAACTAGAGAAATACCAGTGAACCAATGTGAATCTCATGGAGAGAACTAGAGAAATACCAGTGAACCAATGTGAATCTATCTCGTGGAGAGAACTAGAGAAATACCAATGAACCAATGTGAATCTCACGGAGAGAACTAGAGAAATACCAGTGAACCAATGTGAATCTCACGGAGAGAACTAGAGAAATACCAGTGAACCAATGTGGATCTCATGGAGAGAACTAGAGAAATACCAGTGAACCAATGTGAATCTTGTGGAGAGAACTAGAGAAATACCAATGAACCAATGTGAATCTCATGGAGAGAACTAGAGAAATATCAGTTAACCAATGTGAATCTCGTGGAGAGAACTAGAGAAATACCAGTGAACCAAAAGGAGAAGAAAACACGCTGGCGCTTGGTAGATCAGACACTGAGAAAACCTGAGAATAATATGATTAGAAAGACTTTTGTCTAGAATTCACGGAACAAACGAAGTAGAGAAAGACCTAAAACCCACAGAGAAGAGAAGTAGAAACAGAAATGGGGAGGACATGGCCAGATAAAAATAGTTTAAACTCAACTGTAAACAAGGGAAAGGGGTAAAGTACCCTTTGATCAGTGTACTCAGCAAATTCTACTTCCTATTTCGCTCTCAGATCTTCATGACAATGTGTATCTTACGAGAGCAGTTGTTGGTTTCAGGATCGTGTATGCACATAGATCCGTCCAACCAATCTTGAATGTGTGCTGTAAACGCCATTACATTATAGTTATTAAATAAATACACACGTATTGTTTTGGGCTCATAGAGGTAGGGGTAAGAATTAGAGACTAGAGGTCGCACTAAGCAGCATAAAAATGGAAAGCCTGATTCGAACCTGTCACCTTCAAATGACGACAGCGCCTCGCTGAAGGGACACGTGTACTTCAACGCATGACCAACTAGACACCCATTAAAAAAGGTGTCTTCATTAGCCAGGTCTATCATCCACGTGAACCCACAACTATGTCTTCATTAGCCAGGTCTATCATCCACGTGAACCCACAACTATGTCTTCATTAGCCAGGTCTATCATCCACGTGAACCCACAACTATGTCTTCATTAGCCAGGTCTATCATCCACGTGAACCCACAACTATGTCTTCATTAGCCAGGTCTATCATCCACGTGAACCCACAACTATGTCTTCATTAGCCAGGTCTATCATCCACATGAACCCACAACTATGTCTTCATTAGCCAGGTCTATCATCCACATGAACCCACAACTATGTCTTCATTAGCCAGGTCTATCATCAACATGAACCCACAACTATGTCTTCATTAGCCAGGTCTATCATCCACATGAACCCACAACTATGTCTTCATTAGCCAGGTCTATCATCCACATGAACCCACAACTATGTCTTCATTAGCCAGGTCTATCATCCACATGAACCCACAACTATGTCTTCATTAGCCAGGTCTATCATCCACGATGAACCCACAACTATGTCTTCATTAGCCAGGTCTATCATCCACATGAACCCACAACTATGTCTTCATTAGCCAGATCTATCATCCACATGAACCCACAACTATGTCTTCATTAGCCAGATCTGTCATTCCACATGAACCCACAACTATGTCTTCATTAGCCAGATCTAGTCATCCACATGAACCCACAACTATGTCTTCATTAGCCAGGTCTATCATCCACATGAACCCACAACTATGTCTTCATTAGCCAGATCTATCATCCACATGAACCCACAACTATGTCTTCATTAGCCAGATCTAGTCATCCACATGAACCCACAACTATGTCTTCATTAGCCAGGATCTGTCATCCACATGAACCCACAACTATGTCTTCATTAGCCAGATCTATCATCCACATGAACCCACAACTATGTCTTCATTAGCCAGAGTCTATCATCCACATGAACCCACAACTATGTCTTCATTAGCCAGATCTGATCATCCACATGAACCCACAACTATGTCTTCATTAGCCAGATCTGTCATCCACATGAACCCACAACTATGTCTTCATTAGCCAGGTCTATCATCCACATTGAACCCACAACTATGTCTTCATTAGCCAGGTCTATCATCCACATTAACCCACAACTATGTCTTCATTAGCCAGGTCTATCATCCACATGAACCCACAACTATGTCTTCATTAGCCAGGTCTATCATCCACATGAACCACAACTATGTCTTCATTAGCCAGGTCTATCATCCACATGAACCCACAACTATGTCTTCATTAGCCAGGTCTATCATCCACATGAACCCACAACTATGTCTTCATTAGCCAGGTCTATCATCCACATGAACCCACAACTATGTCTTCATTAGCCAGGTCTATCATCCACATGAACCCACAACTATGTCTTCATTAGCCAGGTCTATCATCCACATGAACCCACAACTATGTCTTCATTAGCCAGGTCTATCATCCACATGAACCCACAACTATGTCTTCATTAGCCAGGTCTATCATCCACATGAACCCACAACTATGTCTTCATTAGCCAGGTCTATCATCCACATGAACCCACAACTATGTCTTCATTAGCCAGGTCTATCATCCACATGAACCCACAACTATGTCTTCATTAGCCAGGTCTATCATCCACATGAACCCACAACTATGTCTTCATTAGCCAGGTCTATCATCCACATTAACCCACAACTATGTCTTCATTAGCCAGGTCTATCATCCACATGAACCCACAACTATGTCTTCATTAGCCAGGTCTATCATCCACATTAACCCACAACTATGTCTTCATTAGCCAGGTCTATCATCCACATGAACCCACAACTATGTCTTCATTAGCCAGGTCTATCATCCACATGAACCCACAACTATGTCTTCATTAGCCAGGTCTATCATCCACATGAACCCACAACTATGTCTTCATTAGCCAGGTCTATCATCCACATGAACCCACAACTATGTCTTCATTAGCCAGGTCTATCATCCACATTAACCCACAACTATGTCTTCATTAGCCAGGTCTATCATCCACATGAACCCACAACTATGTCTTCATTAGCCAGGTCTATCATCCACAGTGAACCCACAACTATGTCTTCATTAGCCAGGTCTATCATCCACATGAACCCACAACTATGTCTTCATTAGCCAGGTCTATCATCCACGTGAACCCACAACTATGTCTTCATTAGCCAGGTCTATCATCCACTTGAACCCACAACTATGTCTTCATTAGCCAGGTCTATCATCCACATTGAACCCACAACTATGTCTTCATTAGCCAGGTCTATCATCCACGTGAACCCACAACTATGTCTTCATTAGCCAGGTCTATCATCCACTTGAACCCACAACTATGTCTTCATTAGCCAGGTCTATCATCCACATGAACCCACAACTATGTCTTCATTAGCCAGGTCTATCATCCACGTGAACCCACAACTATGTCTACATTAGCCAGGTCTATCATCCACGTGAACCCACAACTATGTCTTCATTAGCCAGGTCTATCATCCACGTGAACCCACAACTATGTCTTCATTAGCCAGGTCTATCATCCACGTGAACCCACAACTATGTCTTCATTAGCCAGGTCTATCATCCACGTGAACCCACAACTATGGAATTTTATAAAACGATTGAAATGGCACCATAGGTCTCAGAAATTTATATTAAACTAGCATAGGTCAACTAACAAACACACAAACACATTTCACCGCAATGATGTGTCCAGTATAGTAAAGAACATTTAAAGAAGAGAAATGATTGGTCGGTTCCAATGTCGTACACGTATTACACATAAATACCCTTTGAAGCCATCAAGACAGTTATTATATAAATACATACGTACTGTTTGGCACTCATAGA
>JACEFZ010008543.1:122500-125849 GCA_014155875.1 Cepaea nemoralis
GTCTCTGTCTGGAAACATTCCTTCACAATGTCCTGTCTCTGTCTGGAAACATTCCTTCACAATGTCCTGTCTGTCTGGAAACATTCCTTCACAATGTCCTGTCTGTCTGGAAACATTCCTTTCACAATGTCCTGTCTGTCTGGAAACATTCCTTCACAATGTCCTGTCTGTCTGGAAACATTCCTTCACAATGTCCTGTCTGTCTGGAAACATTCCTTCACAATGTCCTGTCTGTCTGGAAACATTCCTTCACAATGTCCTGTCTGTCTGGAAACATTCCTTCACAATGTCCTGTCTGTCTGGAAACATTCCTTCACAATGTCCTGTCTGTCTGGAAACATTCCTTCACAATGTCCTGTCTGTCTGGAAAACATTCCTTCACAATGTCCTGTCTGTCTGGAAACATTCCTTCACAATGTCCTGTCTGTCTGGAAACATTCCTTCACAATGTCCTGTCTGTCTGGAAACATTCCTTCACAATGTCCCGTCTGTCTGGAAACATTCCTTCACAATGTCCTGTTGTCTGTCTGGAAACATTCCTTCACAATGTCCTGTCTGTCTGGAAACATTCCTTCACAATGTCCTGTTGTCTGTCTGGAAACATTCCTTCACAATGTCCTGTCTGTCTGGAAACATTCCTTCACAATGTCCTGTTGTCTGTCTGGAAACATTTCTTCACAATGTCCTGTCTCTGTCTGGAAACATTCCTTCACAATGTCCTGTTGTCTGTCTGGAAACATTCCTTCACAATGTCCTGTTGTCTGTCTGGAAACATTCCTTCGCAATGTCCTGTCTGTCTGGAAACATTTCTTCACAATGTCCTGTCTCTGTCTGGAAACATTCCTTCACAATGTCCTGTTGTCTGTCTGGAAACATTCCTTCACAATGTCCTGTCTGTCTGGAAACATTCCTTCACAATGTCCTGTCTGTCTGGAAACATTCCTTCACAATGTCCTGTTGTCTGTCTGGAAACATTCCTTCACAATGTCCCGTCTGTCTGGAAACATTCCTTCACAATGTCCTGTCTCTGTCTGGAAACATTTCTTCACAATGTCCTGTCTCTGTCTGGAAACATTCCTTCACAATGACAATGACAATAGTAGTTGCTTTCAGAGATGTATGGTGTGCCACACCTTGTCTGACCTCATTGATGAAATGATCCTCACACAAAATGTGTTTACATCCATCACTATCATTTTGAAGTATCACAGCTCTTAGTTTGTAACTTTTGATCCTCAACATTGCATATAATATTCTTGTTGTCTGTCTTGTGCTCAACATTGCATATTATATTCTTGTTGTCTGTCTTGTGCTATTCTCTTTAACTTTGTTGTCTGTCTGCATTGATAGTTATCTACTACAACGATTAAATATCCATCCATCATGTGACATGCCGATAAGCGTGGGCGGTCATGTTCTGCCATCTCACTCGATCACCAGAGTCGTGGATCAGCTCTGTGTTCCTGTCTCGACCATCTGATTATCGATAAGACTGCAGTACATGATATTCTTGGCATCTGTAAAGAAGGTAGTTTGCCATTGCAATTAATTAATTCATTAAGCCTCCTCTTCTTTTCTGGCTTGTAGGCAAGTCTTATAATCATGTGTTTAATTCATTGCTGTCACACACACACACAGGTAGCAGCGTTAGCACAGTGGCTAGAGTGCTAGCTGGCCTGGTGGTCACGTATTCAAATCCTCAAGGCAGACATATCGTTTCCACTGACCTTGACTCTCAGGACAACCTGGTCACGGATGGGTACAAGAAATGTTTGGGAGGTAGACGTGGCTGCTGGGATACTGACCACAACTCCCACTGGATGCTGTATATAGCTAGTTCACATCATGAGTGGATTCACATCCCCCCATATGACATTTCATGTTCTTGATTCAACTGACAGTGTGTGTGTATGTAGCTAGTTCACATCATGAGTTTCAAATCCCCCCATATGACATTTCATGTTCTTGACCCATATTTTAATGTCATGTGGGGGTATTTCTTCTTCTTCTTCTTCTTCGTTCATCCGGAGTTTTTTTTCGGATGTGATTGCGTTGTGCCTGTTTACAGCATAGCTGCGTTCTTGCGCCGTTAGGCCGACACATCCGACTTCTGCGGGCATTTGTTGACCGGGTTAACCTTCCCGGGGGTTTCTTAGGATGTTTGACTCTCACTGTTGTGGTGTTATCCCCCATCCCAGCTGGTCCATATAGAACAGCCAAAGATCCTGGTCAGCCCTCAAGGGAAGGCAGGGGCAGACCATGGGCATTCCCCGCCATCCAAGGAGGCTTCCATACTTGCAGAGCCGATACATAGCACTCTGGTACTGGGCTCACCCAAGGAATCGTCACGTCCTGCACATGGCTGCTTAGCCTCACTTCCGTATATTGGGCCTTCCGTTCACCATAGGCTGTTCTTCCGGAAACCAGAAGTATGCAGTCTGCAGATGACATCCACACAGTGAGCTTTCGATTCGGACTTTCCACGTAATGGATTTGCTATCCAAGCAATATTCCATTTCATGCCACTAGGACACTTTTCCACCTTTTATGAAGCCCACACAATGGGCTTTTGATTCGGACTTTCCACGTAATGGATTTGCTATCAAGCAATATTCCATTTCATGCCACTAGGACACTTTTCCACCTTTTATGAAGCCCACACAGCGAGCTTTCGATTTGGACTTTCCACATAATGGATTTGCTATCCAAGCAATATTTCCATTTCATGCCTCTGGGTCTTCATGCACCTTTAAATGTCAACCTGTATGTAGTTAAAGTAAGCTGCGGTCAACTTGAGCTTGTTGATATCTCCATAGAGCTTGTCCTCAAATGAAGCAGGTGTGGGCCAAAATATCTTTCTCTGTTCTGCATACGTTGGGCAATCCTGCAGCAAATGTTTTGCTGTCATTTTTCCAGTTCTACAATTACATTCATCAGTATCTCCTATATTTAGTTTATTGAACAAGTGGTATTTCAGCCTGTTATGTCCTGTGCGGAGTCTGAAGATTGCTACTTGTTCTCTTCGGTCGAGTTTGTAATATGCATCATCCTTCTGATGGCCTGGATGCTCGATTCCCATTTGGTTCTATAAGTGCTTTTTATCAACCTCTTTGCCTCATTATAGGTTATGTCTATGTCAGGCTGTGGTAGTCGTCCGCCCTCTTTTGCCAGTCTGTCAGCCTCTTCGTTTCCAGGTATACTGCAATGTGATGGGATCCACTGTATTACAACTTTTTGGATTTCTGGCATAGACCATGGAGTGCTGCTCTTAGGTCAGTTAGTTCTGTGCTGTTATTGCTCTTGAGTATTGAGACAGCTGACTTTGCATCTGTGAAGATAGCTATTTGCT
>JACEFZ010008544.1:0-13417 GCA_014155875.1 Cepaea nemoralis
CAATGAAGCAGGTCAATATCAGCCAATTAAGAGAGGCGTGAGAAAGGGGTGTGTAAAATGTTCCCAGTTTTTTTTCCCCTGTACAGTAAAAATATTTTCAGAAATAAAGAAGATATGGAAGGAAACATCATTGGAGGACGATACATTAATAACATTAGATATGCAGATGATACAGATCTTGATTGCAGACAATGAACAGGACTTGCAACATTTAGTAGATGCGGTTGTTGCACACAGTGAACAACTTGGAGTAGAATTGAATTGTAAGAAAACGCAGATTATGGTCGTCACTGGGACGAAATAAATACCACAATGTGATATACAAGTCAATAGGCATATTCTTAAACACATGAATCAGTAAAAATTAACTGGGATCTGATGGTAAACTTTCCTCCATGGTTTCTTTTCTAGACATTCATGTTTAAATAGAAAATGTGGCTTTTGCAGGACGTTGCGATCAATCCCAACCTCAGGTCGTGTTTGTATACAAGTTTACATTCAGTAGTTTGCCATTGTTTTCCTGAACGGGTAGTCAACGTATATAATGCACCAAGTCTGATACCACATTAACGACATTTAACCCTAGAACTACCATGGGGTTCAAATAGACCCCAGTGTCAACTTTCGCGTCTGTCGTAGTGTACTTATTATTATTTTTTTTTAATATTTTATTACACCCCCGCTGCTTACCATTGTGGAGTTCTTTGTAAAGGTATATATGTACACTCTGGTCAGTGTTTAGTGTATTTCACTTGTTCGCAAAAGTTACACTAAAAACAGTTAGGTATGTGTAACTTTTGCGAACAAGTGAAATACACTAAACACTGACAGAGTGTACATATATACCTTACAAAGAACTCCACAATGGTAAGCAGCGGGGGTGTAATAAAATATTAAAAAAAATAATAATAAGTACACTACGACACAAGACAGACGCGAAAGTTGACACTGGGGTCTATTTGAACCCCATGGTAGTTCTAGGGTTAAATGTCGTTAATGTGGTATCAGACTTGGTGCATTATATACGTTGACTACCCGTTCAGGAAACAATGGCAAACTACTGAATGTAAACTTGTATACAAACACGACCTGAGGTTGGGATTGATCGCAACGTCCTGCAAAAGCCACATTTTCTATTTAAACATGAATGTCTAGAAAATAAACCATGGAGGAAAGTTTACCATCAAATCACAGTTAATTGTACTGATTCATTTGTTTAAGAATATTCCTATTGACTTGTATATCACATTGTGGTATTTATTTCGTCCCAGTGACGACCATAATCTGTGTTTTCTTACAATTCAATTCTACTCCAAGTTGTTCACTGTGTGCAACAACCGCATCTACTAAATGTTGCAGGTCCTGTTCATTGTCTGCAATCAAGACTGTATCATCTGCATATCTAATGTTATTAATGTATCGTCCTCCAATGATGTTTCCTTCCATAACTTCTTTATTTCTGAAAATATTTTTACTGTACAGGGGGAAAAAATAACTGGGAACAATTTACACACCCCTTTCTCACGCCTCTCTTAATTGGCTGATATTGACCTGCTTCATTGTCAATTCTTATGGTAGCTTGTTGTTTCCAATATATGTTTTTTTGTCTTTTCACGTCTAAGGTCTTTCCCATCAATTTGTAGATCTTCACACATCTTTATCATATTGAAATGTCTTACTTTATCGAAAGCCTTTGTGTAGTCAATACAGCAAATGTGTAGATCTTCGTTTGCTTCTATGGAACGTTCAATTACTGTTCTAAGCATATACACATTATTTACTGTATCCTTGCCTTCTACAAACCCACATTGTTCTTCTCCTATTTTGGGTTATATTTCTTCCTAACTCTTTGCATACTAATTCTTAGCAAAATCTTCGTGATTAGACTCATTAAACTAATTGTTCGATGCTGATCACAATCGAAATCATGATTTCTTTGGGATTCCAATAAATACAGAATTACATAATTCATGAGGTTATATCTCCAGTATCATATTTTGTATTCAGCAGTCTGGTCTCTTGATCTATTCCATTTTATTCTAAATCATTAATCATTTATGTTGTGATGTTATCTGAACCGAGGTTCCTGCCCGTTTTCATATGGTTAAGAGCATTTTGAACCTCCATCTTCGAAATTGATGGGTCTTCATTATTATTTCGAATACCATACTGATTTTCTCCGTTATCATCATACAGGTATTTCACATAATCTGGCCATATGTGTAAAATATGATACTTTTCTATTATGATTTTTCCATCCTTTGTTTTTAGGCAGCCTGTTAATGTATGTGTTCTTTGATTAGTAAGCTTCTGAATTCTTTTGAGCATTAAATTTGTATTTTAATGTATGTGTTGTTTTTCATTTTCTATGCAAGTTTTCTCAAGCCATGCTTCATTCGCCTCCTTACATAGAAAAATGGACATGGGCGGCAGAAATGTAATAATTACAGGCGTGTGAGACAATTGAAAAGCCCGTCCCAGACTAAAGACAGTAGGGAGAAGGAGGATGTTGAACGCAGTAGAGCTGGAAGATAAACATGGCCAGACTGGTCATTGTATATTTTTGTGTTATGATATGTTTTAATTAGGATTGTGCTGATGTAGAACTAGGTATAACACATTCTTGACTTTCTTTCAAGCTCTCACAAGGAGCACCTATGTTATAGATCTCAAGAACGAGTGATGACTAGGTAGAGCTAGGACTGACAGGAGACAGAATACCGGCAAGCTGTTTCTTTTGAGTCTACTGGAGAGTGGGGATCTGGACCAGAGATCCAGATAGATGAAGTAACATAAGTTACGTAATATTTGTCATCAATAACAATATGTTATATGATTTCATCATCATCATCGTACAAACCATCATATGTCTATTTTTATGATTAGTAAATAAATGTTGTAGTATTGTAACTCATAGTTCTGTCATTATATTTTTTTTCCAATTGTGCATACGTGTTGTTGTGTACATTGGTGGGGGTTCACTTAGACACCAAGGAAGGGAGCAGTCAGGGAGAAAAACCTGTACTGAGATAGTCGTCTATACTCATATATTTAGACTTAAACATCTATCTTAGCTAACCTTCACTTTCCCATTCCTTGGCGAATATTCAGCACAGTTCTTTTCATTTTGTAACGAGTCACTTGGAGCTGTACGTTGGATATTCATGGGCTTAATCTGTAGTTCAGCCATATAGATTTTGTCCCTAGTCAGTTTCTGACTATTTGGGGTTGCTCGCCAGTGAATAATACTTTCATCTAGCCGGTGGGGCACCCCGACTTCTGACAGTTTTTTTTTTCTATAACTTTTCTATGAATGTCTTCATATTTGGCAGGATTATTTTTGCTATTCCTTATTGTTTCGACTAGTTGCAAAATTTCTTCAGTCATCAATTTCTTACGAACCACTTTCTTTAATTTTGTAACAGTTGTTTCTGCAGCCAAACAGATTGAATTCATTTTACATTTCCTTATAGAATAGCACGACGAAATGTTTAACGAACAATTAAAGCATCTAAAGATTACTCCTGGAGAATATATGGTGAACAGATGGCGACCCTTAGCAAAGACTGCCCAACAAAAATTGTATAAACGTGTCAATAATATGAGAAACAGAAATGCATGCTACAACCCAACCGTCATCATAAAGAGCAAAAGTGTTATACCATTATTTAATCCACAACAAAGACTAGCAAGGTGGGCAGAATACTTTCAAGAACTACGTAACACCACACATAATAACATAGAAAACCTAAATATGTTGCCTACAAGCTATGGACAACAAGAACCAAACTTCATCCCCGCAGACGTCAAATCTGTTATACAGAAAAGTCATAAAAACAAATCACCGGCTCCAGTTGGAATAACAACAGAAGCTATTCAGGCCTGTGGGTAAACAGGAGTTAAATGGCTGACAAGACTTTTTTTTTAAAATATAGCGTGGGAAGAAAGAAAAGCCCCATACGATTGACAACAGGCAATAATAGTGCCGATATGGAAAAAAAGAAAGACAATATGAGAGAGTGCGAAACACACAGAGTTATATAACTCCTGGGCCATATAGGGAAAATGTATGCAAAACTATTGGAACAAAGAGCTAGACCCATAGTTGAACAACAGTTAAGCAAAGTACAATTCGGTTTTCGGAAAGGTAAAAGTTGCACTGATGCACTTAGACAAATATGTTAAAACACCATCAGATATAGTAACCATCAAAATACTGTGTTTGTAGATCAGGAAAAGGCTTTCTATAGAGTAGACAGAAACAAATAATGGATCATCCTTGAAGACTACTAACATTACATGCATGTTGTTATTGTTGCTATTGTTATTATTGTTGCTGTTTTTGTTAATATTATTGCGAATGTTGTTATATTTGGTTTTGATGGTTTTGCTTGTTATTGTTGTTATTATATTCCTGTGTTTTTGTTGTTATTGTTACTGGTGTCTTGTTATGCTATTATTGCTGCCGAACTTGTTACTGTTGTTATTGTTTTTGGTGTTGCTTTTATTGTTATAATTATTATTATTATTATTATTATTATTATTATTATTATTATTATTATTATTATTATTATTATTATTATTATTATTATTATGGTTGCTTGCCCGAATGCTTACGGCGACTTCTTCTGACCAACCCATGGTGCATAATTCATTCAAAATAAATGCTTTTTTTAAAATTCTACCATACCTGTTAATGTTTCATTCATGATTTTGTAATAACGCCATTGGACCATATGTAGACTGCTCTTCATTTGTGATATTATCTACCACATGATGTCACATACTGGACATCTAAGATATCACAATCACTTACATTTATGTTAGTAGCTGTGGGGTGTGGATTTTAATTTATGAGAATATTTTATTAAAAGTGTCTAACGGATTTAATTTGATTCTCTATTATTTGAGCCACTTGAGGTGATCATGGAATTCTACCATAAACCCAAGGAGGAAAATCCTTCACTCCTGTTCATAGCTGTATTTATGAGTAATTCTCCATTCCCACTTATCACCTTCTTATGTACTATAGTGTTAGAGGAAGTTGATTGTTTACAACATAGAAACACCCACGGTTGAACAAATATCAACACTGGACTTTACGTAAACAATAACACTTTTGGACAAACAGTTCAGGCATTAAATCAAGATCTGGAGTTACAGACATGAAAGTGTAATGGTCTCATTGTATTAATGACAGGCATGGGAATGATTTGCATTATCACAACACATTAACCGCTTTTACCCAAGAAAAAAAACAATGGTATTACAAACAACACAACAACCACAAATTGAGTCACCTTTCCTTGACCCACCTTATATACTTAAGGAAAATAACGATCTAGGTACAGAGAACCTCACATATAAAACAGTTGTTTCTGACACCCTATACAATTCTCATAAGTAAAAATAATGAGTTGGTGTCAAATTACTCTATTTATCATAACCACCATTTTGTTAATATCTCATTACCAAATAAAACACTCTTTACCCCCTTAAATGGCATAGAAAAAAAACACACATATAAAAGCTTTGCTAGTACTAATAATTAAACTAATTATTTAATTACAGTCTTTTTCCTTAGGTGGTGCTGTCGGTTATTCTTCCGCAGTGCCAAGCAGTTAATGTCCATATTTATCTGGGCAGAAATAAATGTTTTCACAGTAATTTTCTACTCACAGTATGTCTACTGAAGATTTATAATCCATAATCCAAGAAGAGAATTATACATAAGCACATATTCCCTCCATGGGACTGAATTCATGAATACTCTGTTGCCATTTGGGCTCTGTGTTTCAATTGAAATTGATGCCTAGGTCTGTCATACTTTCAGGAGATGCAACTTAAGCTCGTGCAGAAGGTTCTTCCCTATATCATCTTATCGATGAAAAGATGACGACTGTCCAACAGCTCGGTTTATGTTAACCGTTTCCCAATTTAGTTCAAAAGGCTTTGTCACACACCCGGTTCATGTTGATAGGTCATCCCACATTGGTGATGGGGCAATTAGGAAGACATGGAACCAGCATAGAGTTTTGATTCATTCCTATTTCAGTGTGGAGCATACAATGCTGCGAGCCATTCATTTGTTTCATCTGGAAATATTTCCAGGATTGATTCTGCTGCAGGCATGGAACTGAAGAATATTACTTTCAACACATAACATGGTTGCATACAATCAGATGATTCCTTTTGTTGCAGATGTAGAGGAATTTAGCTGCTTTCATATGGTCTTTTTTATGGTGTTCAGGTTTTGGAACCTTGAGGTAATCTGGTGTAGTTATGTTTCAGAGGATCTGAAGTTGGTACATTGGTTGTGTTGGCTTATGTGGTTTCAGTGTCTCTTCCCATTTGTTTGAGTTGGTGTTAGTATCCTAGAACTTGGTGTTGGGTGCCTCTAACCTTATGTTGACTTGCTGCTCTGCGACTTTTCTTTCTAAGGTTTATCCATTGTTGGATATCAACTTGGTAATCTAACCAACAGTTGAAGGGTTTTCACTGTTGCTAGTTTTAGTAACTTGTAGTAGGACTGTCCCATAGTTTCACAGATTTGGTTGAATGATGAGGCCATAGGTGGTACTTCTCAGAAGTAAAGCAGACGATACACTGTTGTCAGTTACTCTGTTGATCTTCATCTTTGTAGATTATTAGATACTGAAGTCCATCCTGGATATTCCTACTGAAGTAGGACTTCATCCGCACCGTTGTCAGTTTTCTTCGAATTGGTTTTTTGCTGGCGTTTGCAGCTTATGATTACAGCAGTAAACATGGTTATGTTGGCCCAGTCTGTTTTAGAACAAGTTGTCATTTATCCTTTACTGGCTGTTGACCCAGTTTCCAGTGGATATGGAGGCAACGCAAGTCCCACCAAATTCAACCACCACTTGCTTCTCTTCTATAGAAAAGGATGACAAAGAATACAACACTAGCATTAACCTACTGTGTTATGGTAAAAGGTTTACAACACAACTACAAACAAAACAGGGGAACGAGATAGGAGTGGGTTCCCAAGTTCCCTGTCCCTCGTTGCTTGTTGTAGAGCCAATCTGCCTCTAAATGTGAGTGAGGTATCTTTTCACTCTATGTTTTTCTGCGATTGTTACTGGGACTATTAGATGAGTGAAGCCATTGTATCTCTCATTCTTGAAGAGAATAACCCATACATACTCTGTGTTTCCTTTCCTTCACTATAATCAGCATTAGGCCAAGGCTATTCACCATTGTCTTCTTGTGTACTGACATACTCATGGATTTTTACATCAACATCTTCCTGTCCCCAGGGGTAACATTAAAATGTATATTCCCACAGTAAAAAATAACAATCAGGACAGAGAAAAATTCTCATAACAGAAAAAAACATACATGTACATTTCTCTGATATCAAGTATATGATAATCATACACAATAATATTAATCATAAAATTTAATGCCGGAGCCAATGGTTGTGAATGTTCTTATTTGTTTGTCCACAAACTAGATTATTCTTTTTCCCTCCCCCACTGCTTGTGCATCGTGGGGTTAGTGACCGCTGTGATATATTTTGCCAAGTGCTGCTATTATTCGGAGTGTATTTGTCAGAATAACTTATGCCACATGATCCAGTCTTCTGAATATTGCAAGCAATTTTAGGAACATCAATCTTTACTTCTGCCCCTACCACAGTGAGTTGAGGCGGATTGAAGGCATTTCCTACCAGAACATTCCAATATATATCATGCGTTTACTTCCTTTGTTCTTAAATTTATATTCTCAACATGACAATTCCCTAGCACTATTTTATGAAAATATTATATGTTCATCACTCATATTGAGTGGTTACTAATCTGTTAACAAAAGGGTTGTACTAAAATTTACTAAAATTTAGCACTATAGTTCCAAGTTACAGATTAGAATGTGGCAAAGCATTTTATCCCCTGACTAAGAGTCAGGAATATGGGTAATCATTGTATGTCTCCGCTTGGATACAAATTCCTTTGACAATCTTCTTTAGAGTTCAATCTCTATAGTACATAGATTATTTGCAGATTTCTAAGCATAGATAGTGAGATATAGTTCACAATGTATAGAAGTTTTAACATAGGAATATGAAATTGACAGACACGAGTTCTCTACTATGAAGTATGAAGTATGAAGTTATAAGCATTGCTGATGAGATATAGGTTCGCAATGCCTATAAAAGGTTTTAACATAATAATTTGAAATTGTAAAGCATAGGAAAATATTACAGTGTGCTACCGCATGGCGCTTAGTAAAAATCATCAGACTCTGATTTATAAGAATTGTTGATTTATCATTCTAACTAATTCTCAATTAAACACAATGGTATATGTATTTTATCAAAATACATGAATACATATTAATAATGTAGATTTTAACATACCAATTGCTACAGAGAATGATGGTTTTTAAGGCAATAATGCCTTTTCCCACCCGGGGAAAGCACCCCCACACGGGGAAAGCATGTCTGTTGCCTTTGTCTGTCTGGACTCAAAATGGCCACCCCAGTGCCTTTGTTTCAACAGGTCGACGACGGTTGGCCAGGTACGTGAACCCAACAAAGGCCAAATTAATTTGGCTAATGCCAAATAAATTA
The DNA here is from genome assembly GCA_014155875.1 of Cepaea nemoralis. Taxonomy (NCBI): domain Eukaryota; kingdom Metazoa; phylum Mollusca; class Gastropoda; order Stylommatophora; family Helicidae; genus Cepaea; species Cepaea nemoralis. The sequence goes on from JACEFZ010008544.1 coordinate 8,594, forward strand.
AGCTCTGTTTTCTATTCTATTCCTACACTAAGTAAGATACTTAAACAGTAGTTGTTAGGGATTTTTATTTTAAGGGAGTCAATGCTACTAAAGGGTAAGGACGTTTTTAATATGCGACAGTAGCTATTGATCATAAATGCAATATATTTCCTTAGATATTATGCTATACGTTCTTTAAAAAACTGTTTGCATTACACAGCCATATGTTCGTCTCATATCTTATTCTATTGATGCCATGTCCCCCACTGGTGATTCCTCTCATATCTAATGTTATTGATGTCACCTCCTCCAATTATGATTTCTTTCATGTCTAACGTATTGGTTCTTGCAGTAGAAAGAAAACTAAGGTAAGACATATTGCATGTTGTTTCCACTGAGAGATATTGCCGCTGAACACTTCAAACAGCAAATCCATTACGTGGAATGTCGGCACCAAATATTCACTGTGTGGGCTTCACCAAAGGGTGGGAAAAGCGTCCCAGTGACACGAAATGGAATATTGCTTGACTAGCAAACCCATTTTGTGGAAAGTCCGAACCGAAAGCTGACTAAGTGGATGTCATCTGCAAACTGACCTGTCCTGGTTTGCGTATGGAGCGGCCTGTTGGGAACGAAATGCCCGACGTACGGATGTGAGGCTAAGCAGCCATGACCAAGACGTGACGATTCCCTGGGTGAGCCAAGCACTAGAGCGCTGTGTAGTCAGGCTCGGACAGTTATGGAATCCTACTTGGATGGCTGGGGAATTCCCATGGTTTGGCCCTTCTTTTCTTTCAGGGCTGACAACACAAAAGTGAGAGTCAAAAGTCGAAAAACCCGGGAAGGTTAACTCGGTCACCAAACGCTAGCAGAAGTCGGACGTGTCAACCTTAAGGCGCAGTATCGCAGCTCTGCTGTAAACAGGCACAAAACAATCACGTCCGAAAAAGACTCCAGGTGAACGCAGGAGAAGAACACCTCAAAAAGCGGCTTGTGTTTGTTAGGATCATATATAACTGCAGCGATAAGATCAAGCATCAGCGACGGCAGTAATCCACTTTTGTATGAAAGATGAACATCAATATCATCTGTTTCTTTGCGCCATTAAACGTCCCTACGACCATATTTGCTATAATGTTTAGGCACATGCACATGTGCCTCCCAAAAATATGAGCTCACTGAGCACACGGGTGAATGCGCTTAAACGGATATTGCACTGGATATATTATCCCGTATGTAGACTGCCCTTCATTTGTGATATTTTCTACCACGTGAGATCACATACTGAACATGTAAGATATCGCAATTGCTTAAATTTATTTTAGTAGCTATTGATCAGAATGGCAATATATGTCTTTACACATGATGCTATACGCTCTTCACCCTAACAATTTGCATTACATTGCCTTAATTTATACTCCAATAAATTATGATTCTTGTCTTCCTTGTTCCTTAAAACCATCATTTCAAGTTATGGCACTTAATTCCTATTATATACATTTCACATTTTTACCTATGAAATATTACGTTGATCGAAACGAGCTGCAATATTCATAAGAGAAGTAACGTCTGCAGCAGGATGTAACAAAAGGAAATAAAAACCCTTAAAGGAAACACCTGGTTTAAGCAACACACTAGAAGATTATGGACATGGAGGAGTCTTGAAAATAGGATTAGAAACCAGATTGACTACATTCTGATTAGCAGAAGATTTAGAAACACGTTAACTATAGCAAAAGAATGCCCTGTGCTGACTGTTATTTTGACCACAGATTACTTACAGGAATATTGAGGATAAAGTTGAAGAAAGTCAAGTATATAACAGGAAACACTAAATATGATTTGTGTAAATTGAGACATGACAAGGAAATACAAAACAAATTCAACATAGAAGTACAGAACCGATTTGATATATTGTCTGATCTAGAGATCGTATTCCAGGATGTGGATGATCAATGGGAAATGTTGAAGAATTCAATCGGTTTGGCTGCAGAAACAACTATTCCAAAATTAAAGAAGGTGGGTCGTAAGAAATGGATGACAGAAGAAATTTTACACTTAATGGAAACAAGAAGACTCAACAAACATAGTTCTGCCAAATATGAAGAAATTCACAGACAAGTCAGAATATTATGTAAGGAGGCAAAAGAAGCATGGCTTGAGGAAAAGTACTTTGAAATTGAAAAACAATACAACAATCAAAATACCAAATTAGTGCACACAAGAATTAAGGAACTTACTAATAAAAGAACAAGTTCATCAACAGGCTGTCTAAAAACTAAAGATGGTAGAATCATAATATAAAAAAGATCAGATTATACATGTATGGACAGATTATGTGAAAAACCTTTATGAGGATAACAGAGAGGAACAGTATGATATTAGATTTAATAATGAAGGACCGCCAAATTTGAAGATGGAGGTTCGAAATGTTCTTACGCTTATGAAAGCTAGCAAGGCTCCCGGTGCAGATAACATCACAACAGAAATGATTAAAGCTTTAGAAGAATATGGACTAGATCAATTCACCTGACTGCTGAACACATTATATGATAATGGAGATATACCTTCTGATTTATGTAACTCTGTATTTATTGCAATCCCAAAGAAATCAGGAGCCTTGGAATGTGATCAACATAGAACAATTAGTATAATGAGTCACATCACAAAGATATTGCTAAGAATTATCATGCAAAGAGTGAGCAAGAAATTACAACTTGAAATAGGGGAAGAACAATGTGGGTTTGTGGAAGGAATGGGTACAGTAAATGATGTGTATATGCTGCGAACAGTTATTGAACGTGCTTTAGAAGTAAACAAGGATAAACATCTTTGCTTTATTTACCACACAAAGGCTTTTGATAGCGTTAGACATGTCAACATGATGGATATGCTTGCAGATCTACAAATTGATGGGAAAGACAGACTTATAAAAAACATATATTGGAAACAAAAAGCTGCCGTAAGGATTGATAACGAAGTGGGACAATATCAGCCTATTAAGAGATGTGTGAAGCAGGGATGTGTAATGTCCCCAGATCTTCTTACCCTGTATAGTAAAAATATTTTCAGATATGTAGAAGATATAAATGGAATCAACATTGGAGGAAAAAACATCAATAACATTAGATATGCAGATGATACAGTATTGATTGCAGACAAAGCACAGGATCTGCAACAATTAGTAGACGTGGTTGTTGTATACAGTGAGCAGCTGAGTTGGAATTCAATTGTAAGAAGACACAGGTTATGGTCGTCACTCGGAAGAACGAAGTACCACAATGTAAATGGGAATATTCTTCAACAAGTGAATCCATACAATTATCTCGGAACAGTCATAACATCTGATGGGAGATGCCTTGAAGAGATTAGAACAAGAATCGCCATGGCGAAAGTAGCCTTTAGCAAGATGGAAAACATTCTGACCAATAAAACGATGTCAATTGAAACGAGAAAAAAGAGTATTGAGGGGGTGCATAGAGCCTGTTCTTTTGTATGGATGTGAAACTTGGACAATGCGCAGTCAAGCTGAAAAACATCTGATGGCTGCAGAAATGTGGTTTCTGAGGAAAATGCGAAGAGTGCCATGGACAGATAGAAAAACCAATGACCAAGTACTACAGGAGACAAATGACAATCGTAGACAGATTATTTTTGGACATGTTATGAGAAGAAATGGATTGGAGAACTTAGTGACAACTGGCAAGATCGAGGCGAACAGACCAAGAGGAAGACCGAGAGGAAATTCCTGGATGGCTTGGCCACGTGTCATGGACGAGACAGGAACACTGAGCTGATCCACGACTCTGGTGATCGAGTGAAATGGCGAGTCATGACCGTCCACGTTTTCCGGCATGGCACATGATTGATTGATTGATTGATTGATTTCCGTTACATACGTTCCTCCATGCCATGATGTCAAACTGCCCAGCATCTACTCTCGTGTTCTCCCCCTGGCGTACCTCCTCTCCAGCTTTCCCGTTGTGACAACATGCCCTAGTTTTCCACTTCTCATGACATGCCCAAAGAATGTGAACTGTCCTCTTCTGATGCGAGTTGCTAGTTCTCTTTGTGAGTCTGTCTGAACAACACCTAGAGTAGCACAATGGTTGGGGCATCTTGTAGTCTGTGATATACATTAACTGTGTGAAACTAGTTATAGATGATGATGATGATGATGTTGATGATGATGATGATGATGATGATGATGATGATGATGATGATGATGATGATGATGATGATGATGATGATGACGATGATTACAAATTCGACAACGACGACGACTACATCGACGACAACGACAATAATAATAACACCAATAATAATAACAAAACCAAAAACAACAACAACAATAATAACTCCAGGAATATAATAACAATAACAGCAGCAACATTAACAGCAACAAAAACAACAATATTATTAATATAAAAAAACAACAATAACAATAGCAAATATAATAACATGTATATAATAATCATATTAATAATAATTACAGTCGCAACAACAGCAATACTAATAACGACAATAATAACAATAACAACATCATGCATATAACAATACTAGCTATTACAGCAACAACAAAAACAGTCCACATCAACCCCCAGTGTCACCTTTCGCGTCTGTCGTTGTGTCGTAGAATAATTATTTGTATGTTTTATTTTATTATATTTCATCCCCCACATTATTTTCTCCTTGAAACATAATTATGTTCACCATAGTAGAGTTCATTGTAAGGTATATACACTGCCTCCTTGTTTAGTATATCTCACTTTTTGTTGCAGGAGTTACACATACCTAACTGTTTTTATTTCCTATGGTTATATCCTGCAACAGCCGTTACTTTTT
>JACEFZ010008545.1:0-13410 GCA_014155875.1 Cepaea nemoralis
GGGCCCATAAAACGTGTAGAAAATTTCATCTCAATCGGATGGGCCGTTCGCGAGCGCATAAAGGACATATGGACATACAGACAGACAGACAGACAGACGGAGATCGCCTTTATATATAAGACTAGCTGACACGGCCCGGCTTCGCCCAGGCCCTGGCGGGGATCTATCTATCTATCTATCTATCTATCTATCTATCTATCTATCTATCTATCTATCTATCTATCTATCTATCTATCTATCTATCTATCTATCTGTCTATCTGTCTGTCTGTCTGTCTGTCTGTCTGTCTGTCTGTCTGTCTATCCGACCGACCGACCGACCTATCTATAGCCAGGGGACTTAACCTAAGATATAACAATGCTACTAAAAGTTCTGTCCCTTTATATATTTTGTCTTATGTTAAGTCATGTAATGTAATTATTAAATATTAATAAGTAAATAGATGACGCTACACTAAAAAAACTATGACAGTTGGTTGCACGGGAATGAAAGGAAGACGTGTAGACATTTTCATCTCATTCGGATGGACCGTTATCGAACGCATCCAATACAACCTCAACCACATACCCACACACATTTATTCTGTTTTATAGATATAGATTAGTTACTGACTGGCTGACTGGCACCTTGCCGTCTTGACAGACGATAGTTTGTAAATTGGAGTGATACCTCTCCATAACACAAAACCTGGATGAATTTAAAGACCATGTCTTGCCCATGAACCTCTCTCGGCCTGCCTAGTTTACTCCATAGGAAAGGTAACACCAATACGCCAAGAACAAGATAAGATACATAAACTGCCGGATCAGCAGGGCAATACTCTAACTGTCCGCCTGTTGGAGCTTCGATCCTAGACCAGTTGCCAATCATGGCTTCAGGCCTGGTCTGTCCTGCCATGACATTCAGTCTCTAGGTTGGGTAAGGCTTGTACTCTCCCAACTGCACACCTCCGCCCGAAGCAGTTGGCAAAATGTGGGGTGTTGGATTTGGTGAGCACCGTCCAACATTCGGTGCTAACAGAAGCAGGTAGTATCGTATACTGTTATACGGTAGCTCTGTCATACCTGACTAAGACCTCTATGATACTAGTCGTACATATGTTAGCTACACAATATGGGGTAATGATTGTTGACACGATGTGTATTGCTGTTGCTATTGTTACTATTGTTGCTTTTGTTGTTGCTGTTATTGTTAGTATTATTATATGCATGGCGTTGTTAATGTTTTTATTATTATTGCTGCTGTTGTGACTGTTATTATTATAATTATTATAGAAATATTATTATTGTTGTTAATGTTATTGTCGTTTTTGTTTTTATTATTGTCGCTGCGAATTTTGTTGTTATTGTTGCTGTTATTTCTGATGTTATTGTTTCTGTTGTCATTATATTCCTGTTGATATTTTTTATTGTTATTGTTGTCTTTGTTATGTTAACACTGCTGCTGTTATTGTTACTGTTGTTATTGTTATTGTTATTACTATTGTTGTTGTCATTTTCGTCCGGTCGAATGTGATACCATCGTCATCATTTTCATCATATATAATTAGTTTCACACAGTTAATGTATAGCACAGACTACAAGATGCCTCAACCATTGTGCTCCAGGTGTTGTTCAGACAGACTCACAATAAGAACTAGCAACTCGCATCATAACAAGACAGTCCGCATTCTTTGGGTATATCATGAAAAGTGGAAAACTAGGGCATGTTGTTACAACAGGAAAGCTGGAGGGGAGGAAAGCCGGCAGAGAACACGAGAGTAGATCCTGGACAGTTTGACATCATGGCATGGAAGAACGCATGTAACGGAAATGGGCGGCGATATACTAGACAGAAGGCTGTGGACAGACATGGTCACCAACGGCATAAGGCATGGTCTAAGCTATTAGCCTTTGCTTGTCACTGAGGTTACAGATTGTTCAATTAGATTAAGTCCCAAGGCTGGGGTGATTTTGAGTTCGGAATGGTCAATAAGGATTAAACGGTGGTTTAGTCTTCCTGTAACAGAAAGGTAAATTCCCTCATCCGTCCCTGAGGACTTCGACCCTCCGGATGCTGATGTTCCTCGTTCAGGAACACACGACATGGTAAAACATGGGCAAAAACATGTATCCATACTAAAAAAAAAAAATAGGGGAAAAGGAAAAAGGGAAGGGATGACTATAGCCAGGTCAGCCAGACCTTCCTCTGTTGTGTGTACTATGACTTTATGTGCTGCCATAGCCTAATTTACAGCAGGGCAAAGGTCATGGCCGTGTTCAAGCATTGGACACTTGGATCGTGAAAAGTGGATACTTTTCACACAGCGTGGAAACGTTGGGGACTCACTTCCCAGGTCAACAGGAAGCGGGGTCCGGATAGGGATTCTAGTCGTGGATTTCGTCGAGTACGGATCACGTAGCCCAATACACGTATAAAACTACAACTGGCGTTTGAGTCGACTACTGTTCGAGTTCACTACTGTTCGAGTTATATCTAGTACTGTTGTGAGTTGGTGAAACGTATGTGGAACATTAGTTAATCATCAGCAAAGTTAAGTGCTGAGAAGCGACTCTGGTGCCGACTGGAGAAGAAGAGAAGTATTAGTCATATCCCTTATTGGACGCGAGCAGCAAGAAAGAAGAAGTATTTGCAAAAGTACGCCATTAAATCGGCCAACCCATAGCGCAGTCGCATCCTGGCAGATGGGGGAATTCGTCCAAACGATCCTGGAGACCACATGGTAGGACTTTAAGCATGTAACAGTCGTAAATTTAAAGTTGGAAGTTGACAACTGATGATTCGACGAACGGAGCAGTTACTAACGGACATTTAAAGTTCACACTCGGCGAATCTATGAAGGTAATCATCACTAACTCAAACGCTGAAAGCATACAGGGTAATGTTGTAAATATCGAACTTTCATAATGGACTGTAATATCAGACAAATTTGTGAAAATATAAAGCGCCTACTGTGTCACAACGTAAACAGAGATAGTCATGGCCAGATACAGTTTGCATAAATTCGATAGATGGACGCACAGTTCAACGAATCGAGACGTGATCAGCCAGTCTGAAATACACCGTCAATGGTGCGTGATAAATGTACTAGCATACGAAAGTCGTGTGGATTTCAACATAGACATGAACAGTATAATCGCACGTCAAGAAAAGAACTGCAATGAAAAACATTGTCATAGTGAACACGACAAGTATAAACAAACACGTGATACGAGCTGTGCGAATCACATTTTTAATAAGTTACAGCAGAAAGTCTGACCCGACCTAATTTACAAATATTTCATGGAATTTTGTAAACGCAACAAACTTGCATGAAAATTTCGCTAAATGCATAAATATGTTAGTCAGAAATTATGAAGGATTCAGAAAATACAACAAAAATAATATTGCGGAAGCAAACAAAAAGTCGACAAACTACAAGAATGTAGTTTTATTTCAACAGTTAAAGCTGTGTCACGAGCCTACAATTTGCAGACTGATTATTTCAACACAAGCGTTTACAGATAACAGGATGTACGCAGGTCTTAGCGGAAAAGTTCTAACTAATGATGTCAACATATTTTATTAGGATGAAATTATAATGCAAATTACTACATTTTAAGTCTAATGACTTTCTTTAAATCGGAGAAGAGCGGTCATTGACATTAAATGGTCACAAATAATTATCATTCCAACAATATGTATGTATTATGACAGAGTGGGGGTACGGGGTGTCATGCATTGGTAGCACTTTTGGTAAGGATGACTCTCATATCCTTTTCATGACCCATCCCCTACTGGTCCAAGCCTGACACCCAGCGCTTGTGGCTCCTAGTAGCTGTCAGCATGAGACAGCGGCCACTCCCCCCTCCCGGGCAACAGCTGTGAGAGGCTGGATAAACCAGACGTAGATAGCCGATTTGGTGTCGAACCAAGCGGTGAATTAGGGTATGCCTACCCAGCAAGTGAAGGATTCGGCAGACTGCGCGGAAGAAATCATTCCTGATTCAACGGGCAAGACGGCGTGTAGATGCAAAGCGTTGTGGGACGTAATGAGCACGGCAAGGCACGTAGAGCGCCCTGGTAATCCACTTCACATGTATTCGTCTCCAGTCGTCTTGACTTGTCTTGCCACTGGACCCAGATGGACTCAGGCGAGAGAGTGAGGCGACGAATTGCGCAACTCTTCCTCACTTTAATCCAATTCATCGTTTAAGTCATTCTTCATCCAACGTCATATATCACCTTCAAGCCCTGTGGCGAAGGGCGAGCGGCGAAGCGGCAGGCGTGGGTACGCTGGCAGCCGTAGTCGTAGACCTGCACACAGGCGGCTCAGACCATATGGTCGTCTTCTACAGACCGGAGCAACAGTGGGATTCGGCAGCCCCCTGAGCGACTGAGCAGCCCGCTATAGGAACACACTGCTCACCTCCATAGCATGAGGAAGGGGCTAGAAAAGGTGCTCTAAACATTGTCTGCTCCATCACTACCTAACCAGCTAGCCGCGGTTGGTGGGTACCCTAAACTGCGGTCGACATACAAAGAAATAACAGGTAAAGTTAAAAGAGCAAACCATATTCCCTTAACAATCGGAACTTAAAATTACGCACCCTACTTGACAGAGACAGCGCGTCGGGTCCAGAGAGACGTACAGTCACTGATTGGGAGAGAGCTGGGCAGGTATAACATCGACATTGCAGCCTTGAGCGAGACACGACTTGCAGAAGAAGGCCAAATCTGTAAAATAGGTGCCGGCTACACATTTTTCTGGAGTGGAAGGAAAAGCGAGGAAAGACGCCAATCCGGTGTGGGATTTGCCATTAAGTCGGCCCTGGTCGGGAAACTAGCTGGATTTCCAAAGGCTATAAACGACAGGCTCATGACAATTAAATTGCCCCTGCTGAGTGGAAGGAAGCATGCAACCATTGTGAGTGACTACACACCAACTATGACCAATGAAGATAATGTCAAGAACAAGTTCTATGAGGACCTGCACAATGTATTAACATCTGTTCTCAAAGGAGACAAACTTATACTCCTTGGGGATTTCAACGCCAGAGTAGGCACGGACACCACCTCTTGGAGTGGCATTATTGGAGTCGGAAACTGTAACGCCAATGGACTCCTCCTTCTTCAGACATGTGCCGAACACGATCTCCTGATTACCAACACAATTTTCCGTTTCCACGTGGGAAACAGGACAACGTGGAAGCACCCTCGGTCGAAACACTGGCACCTCATTGACTATGTCATCGTCAGGAGGAATGACAGACAAGACGTTCGGGTGACAAAATCCATGTGTGGTGCCGAATGTTGAACAGACCATCGTCTCATTATCTCGAAAATAAACATAATATCAAAACACCATGGCGTCCTCAAGGGGTGAAAATGCAAAAAAAAAACAAAACAAAAAACAACAACAACTAAATGTCACCCTCCTAAACAGCAGCTGTAGTTTGAAAATATGCTGGAAGACTGCCTCAAACCCAATGCTGCAGTTAAACAGGATACAGAAACAGAGTGGATAGCCCTGAAGGACATAATATACAACACTGCTATGGAAATCCTGGGTCCAACCCCCCGAAAGCATAAAGACTGGTTTGATAAAATTTCCGAAGACATCAACCAATTGCTGGCCGAGAAACATCTTCTCGTCAAGGCACATTTGAATGACCCGAAGTCAACATAAAAAAGGTGCCTACGAGAACATTCAGAGCGTAGTGCAGCAGAAACTTCGGCACATACTGGACTCCCGGATGAGCAGCAAAGCTGATGAAATTCAAGGCTTTGCTGACAGACATGATACGAAAAACTTCTACGACTCACTGAAAGCGGTCTATGGTCATACATCACCAGACATAGTTCCCCTCCTCAGTGCAGATGGGGGAACATTGGTCACCGATAAGAAAGAAATCCTTCAACGCTGGGCAGAACATTTCAGCAACATCTTAAATGCAACTACCTTCTTCGACGATGAAACCATTAACTGCCTTCCTCAAGTTCCCACCAATGATACACTTGATGACCTGCCAACCATAGTAGAAGTAAACAAAGCCATCCAGCAACTCTCCAGCGGCAAGGCACCTGGTTCTGACTCCACCCCTTCAGAGATATACACGGCAGGTGGGCCGGTCCGAACAGAGCAGGTTCACCAAGTCTATTTTCGCCACTCTTTTAAAGAGCTAGTTTGTGCTAGGAGAATATTGTGAAGTCTAGCGTTGTACATCTGAGTGTTATGGTGATGGTGTTCATCCTAGTTTGTGTAGCCCGAAACACGTATAAAACTACAAGTGGCGTTTGAGTCGACTACTGTTCGAGTTCACTACTGTTCGAGTTATAGCTAGTACTGTTGTGAGTTGGTGAAATGTGTGTAGAACATTAGTTAATCATCAGCAAATTTAAGTGCTGAGAAACGACCATGGCGCCGACCGGACAAGAAGAGAAGAATTAGTCATATCCCTTATTGGACACGAGCAGCAAGAAAGAAGAAGTGTTTACGTAAGTACGCCAATAAATCGGCCAACCCATAGCGCAGTCGCATTTTGGCCAATGCCAATTACCCACACATAGCCACATGATACAGGCATCTTTCTCTCCTGTTTGCAAGACATGTCTCATCCGATTCATGAACTGAGTGTCCTACTCAGTCGTATATTCAAATACCTATTGCCTAGTTTACTGAGGTGGCTCCTATCAGGAGTGACACTGTCACACAGTCCTGGTAATATTTCTCTTTATATATAGGGTCTCATAAAATCATACATATACCATATATAGTGTAGTATATATATATATATATATATATATATATATATATATATATATATATATATATATATATATATATATAGAGAGAGAGAGAGAGAGAGAAAGAGAGAGAGAGAATCGTGCATATTAATACGTGAAAAGATTTACTGAAGCGTCACGGAATACTGTGAGTTTAGCGATTCCACCATAAACTAAAATAGAAAAATTACTTGCAATGTATGAGGATGGGAAGTTATTAACTTTAGTCAGATAAAACAATCGAGTACTTCAGTCTGGGGTGAGGACAGAGTGAGGGTCATTGACCGAATGGTAAAGAAGTAAGATACAATTGTTATCAGGGGTCATTGACTGCCGATTTCACCGGACAAACAACGGAGACGAGACGGAGCGGACACGAGCGAATACGTGATTTCACAAACCTTTGATGGGGTATCACGGCAAATTCGATTGTTGATCAAAAGGGAACGGAGAATTGGAAACTTAGTATAAATAGTTGGGAACTTTGTTTTTTTTTTAGTGTGCGACCAAACTAGACGGAGAATGGTTCTATGCGCCCTTAATAAGAATAGAAATATATGGTCCCTAATTGTTTAATGGCGATGGGACATTGGTGCATATGTGCTTGTGTATTTCGATTCATGGACTAACATAGATAGTATAAGGTTCTACGACAAAAACTCATGACATACTCAGAGAAGATACCGAAGGCAGTTCACTTGTGCAGAGAAAGTACTTCACTAGAACAACTTAGAACATAGCCATTCAACAATCGTGGGCAGAGATAACGAATTGCAAATAAGTGAACTCTGTATCCCGGTTAAGAAAACCATGGAAAGGACTTTCATTCTATAAAGGCTAAATATATTTGACTTGTGTACTAACCTAAAAGAAACCTTGGAGAACTCAAGGACAGTTTCCATGCATACAAAAAGTGTTAAGTAAATAACTAGTGACAGTGTGTCGAACATATATAGTCTTTATACAGACAGTGTTAGACAGTGGTGATGTGTTTCAGTGATGGATTTTATTAACGTCCAAAAAGGGAAATCTGTCGAATTCAGAGACTTACCGTATTCGCATTATTTCATGGTGATCAGACGTTGAACACTTTCGAAATCTTGGAATACGTCCAGACTCAGGCGGAGAGGAGCATATCCGGGTGAGAGCTGTCCAAATATGTGTGATGTATTGTGCATGGCCGTACAAGGATGAGAGATGTGATACGGAACATAGACATACAGAGTCCTATCTCACACTCACAATAGAATACACTACAAATTACATATACACAGTCAATACATACAACTGACATAGTTTTCAGCATTAAATATTTTATTAGTTGTTCGAGGAAACTGTTGTCGGGGTATGTTATGAAGGAATAAAAGAGAGAGAGATAGAGAGAGATAGTGAGTAGAAGACATAACGGGGGAGTGTAGACAAAGGGCTGACAATATTTCCAAAGTATAAGTAGTATTTTAAAGGTGTGCTTGTCGACTCCACTTTCCCCCAGGGACGACGAGTTACATGTAGTACAATTTCTATATCTGACAGAAAATCGACTGTCCGTTCAAAGATATATTACTTATTTATTTGCCTAGCACTACCCACGATAATTTTGTAAACGTATCAATACAATGATAAACAAAGATGCGTGCTACAACCCCACCACCATCATAAACAGCAATAGAGATATACCAATATTTAACCTACAACAAAGATTAGCAAGGTGGGCAGATTACTTTCAAGAACTACGTAAAACCACACATAATAACATAGAAAACCCCACTCTTGTGTCTGAAAGCCATGGAAAAAAAGAACCAAATTTCATTCCTATAGAAGTCAAAGCAGTTGTACAGAAAATTCTTAAAAACAAATCACCCATTTCAAATGGAATAACCACAGAAACTAAGGCCTGTGGGGAAACAGAGTTAAATGGTTAACAAGACATTTTAATATAACATGGCAAAATGAAAATTCCCAGATGGTTGGTAGCAGGCAATAATAGTACCAATATGGAAAAGCAAGGCAATAAGAGAGAGTGCGAAACAATCAGAGGTATATCACTCGTGAGCCAATTAGAGAAAATGTGTGCAGAACTATTGGAACAAATAACTAGACTCATAGTTGAACAACAGTTAAGCAAAGTTGTCAGAGTGTTGGGGGAAGTAGGGACAGGACATAGAGAGGACAAGGGACAGAATAGAGTCAAGGACTACAGAGATAACGATAGACATGACATGGGTAAGGGCACAAGGATGTCATAAGACAGGACATCTACAGGACGGTAGAGAGATTAGAGACAGGGCATCGGTGGGGACACAGAGATGTCACAGACAGGACACCGACAGGACAAGACCTAGTGATACGAGGGGACATAAGTTCACGGGAAGCTGTCCTGAACTGACCAGACGGTATTACACCAAACGACCCATCACAACACGGGCGGACTAACGCACTACGTGACTGTTGGGACAGCCCGGGTTGTCATGAGAGACACGTGGTCCAGTACCACGAGACGAACCGACCAGTTTGAAAACCTCAGACGGGACTGAGACAGTTTAGAGGAAGGACGTTTTGTGTTCTGGAGCGAGTGTATAGCTTTTGCGAGAGTGCTAGTTGAAGATAGCGAGTAATTGTGTGTAGGGCTTGTGTAATTGGCTGAGTGCTATAAAAATTTTTGTAAGGCGGCAGTGTGTATATAATGATTTCACCGCCTTGTGTGTACATTGTGACAATGATCAGGTTCTCCTGAATAAAACCGTGTATACCATACGTACGACTGATGTCTTCTTGAGTGCGTATGAAGGATATGAATACCTGTGTGCATGTAAGACGTTGACAAAAGTGCAATCGGTTTACGGAAAGGTAAAAGTTGCACTGATGCATTATTTACACTTAGACAAATATGTGAAAAAACTCTGGAATATAGTGACCAGCTGAATAGTGTGTGTGTGTGTGTGTGGTTCAGGGAAAGGCTTTCGACAGAGTAGACATATACAAATTATGGACCATCCTTGAAGACTATGGGATACAAGGACAATTGCTAGAAAACACCATAGCCATACCGCTCGAGCCGAAGTGCAGTAAGAACACAAGAAGGTATATAAGATATGTTCACAGTCAATACAGGAGTGATACAGGGATGCGTGCTCTCTCCTCTGCTATTTAATATCTACATGGACAGAATATCCAAAGAAGCAAGCCTTGAGAGAACAGATTGAGAAAATGTAGAACTATTTACTCCAGATGAAACAACTGATTCACAGGAACTAAATGAACTTCTATTATGAGGGCAGACTACAAAATCATTAATAATCTAAGTTCAACATGCAGCAGATACAATAAGTGTATAAACATAGCAAAAACCGAAGTAATGCAAGTTAGCATATCGCCTGTTCCACTAAGTATACAGATAAATAGCATAACTCTTAAACAAGTTAAAGAATTCAAATATCTTGGAAGTATAATCACAGAAGATAGCAGATTGGAAAGGGAAATCAAAATCACATGTCAAAAAGTTAGTGCACTTACATATCAACTATGACCCTTACTGAAACATCCAAATGTACCAATGTCCGCAAAACGTCATAACAAACGGCATATTAACACCAATCTCAAACTTGGACTTTATACAAATTACTCTTTCGCAAAATCTACACCTGCAAGATGAGATGCCTGAGGAGAGCTGCAACCTTAACAATCCGAGACCGAGTAAGAAATTCTGTTATCAGGCAGACAATGGGATCAACACCTTGTGCCACATTTATTGAAAGACAGAAAAATCAAGTGGTTTGGCCATGTCGTTAGAATGCAACACCAACAACTACCATCACTGACCCTACATCAAAGATCATCTGCAACGAGACCAAGAGCACGTACAAGAAGAACATGTATTGACGACATCAAATAAATTGTACAGTCACATTTAATGACACTATTCAGTGCCGCCCATCGGACGCAAGAGCGCATATTATTCCTCCCCACGACACTTGACGGCAGAAGTGAAAGATGATGATGATGATCATTTGCCTAGTAGAACATTCTCTCATTAAATGTAGCACAAGCAAAGAAAGACACTGAATCAATTAGAATTTAATTTTCAGTAAGTGCGTGTCATGAGCAAAGAAAGATATTCCAATGATATTTTATTAACATATCTTCACAATATTTCGGTTAGTGAAACGGTATTCACTAACCCCATTTAAACAAAGAGAAAGAAGTATTAATTTATGTTTCAAATCCGTCCTACAATATAATCTATTTATATAAACAGGGTATTAATAAGTGTTCATTGACCTCTGCCAAAAGAGTTGGAAATCAACGGTAGCTTTAGATAAAAAAATTAGACAATTTTGAGAACAAATGTCTTAGAAGAATTCTAAACCTCCACTTGAAAGATTTCAGAACCAATACGCAAATGAGACAAGAGACTAAACAAGATATTGTATCCAATTTTATTTTAAAAAAACGCCGTTGGAACTACATCGGCCACGTACTCAGAATGGACAAGACGAGACTCCCCAACCAAGTCCTCTTATGGTCACCAGTAGGGAAAAGAAAACGGGGAAGACCAAGAGAGACCCTGCGTAGAACCATCATCAGAGAAGGCTCATTCAACGGCCAAGTGAACATCCAAGATCTACAACAGGTAGCAGCGAACTGCCGGACATGGAGAGCCATGACTTCTGCCCTATGCGCCGCCTTAGGCTCAAGAGGAAAGACTAACATAAAGACACCTTTTAATCCAAACGAATTTACAACTTGTTCTTAGAAGTTCATTTTCTTGAATGCACTAAATCAGAATTCTATAACTAAGATATACCAAATTAACATAGTATCTCCACGATGAAAAAATGGCGTCCCACCTATAGTCCAGGGGTTAAATAAACAGAATCTCCCTGGCCCCGTGATGTTTCCAATTAGTAATTCTCCGAGCAGTTTTACTTAGCCACTTTAGTAACATTTTCTAAATTGCTTTTTAATTATAAAACCTGCATAGTTGGATAGCCCTTGAAAAAAAAATAGCCCAACGAAACCTTATTCAAGTCTGTATGTCAATTCTAAGGGGATATACTAATGTTTGTGCGTCAGTTTATCCTTTAATACAGGCAAAATAGAAAAAAAACAAAACAAACGATTTTGCCACTTTGACAAAGTGTAACCTACCTACACACTCATAACACTGTTGGTTACACTGATGCCAAGGGATATTACCACTGCCTCCTAGGACAGATAACTACTGCCAGTAGCACGCGCAGTCTTGTCAACGCGAGGCCGCCAGAGTAGATGCAGTTTGTCAAAAGAAGTCCCGTTGGAAAGATGCACAATTATCAATGATCTTGTCCTTGTAGAGTGATGAAAACTTACACATAAATACAATAATGAGTGATGAATGTACACATGCATTCATTATCATGTTAATCGCTCTGAATACTCCATAACAATAGTAAATGGAGTATGATAAGGAAACCTGCTATCTGTCACCATTGAAATACCACAGTACAGCATGCAATCTTCATAATTTTAGTGTGAGTTTGACTGCCAACTTGAATGGTCGAAAATAACAAAAGACATGTAAAATGGATGCTAAATTTAAAAATACACAGTAAAACAATGTAATACGTCTTATAAAACGGCATCTACGGGTTTATTTACCACATAGAATAGGCAGCCTGGATTCCCGGTATAACAAGGATTCCTGATATGCCAGAAATGCAGAACGCAAAACGGGGTGCCAAAAAAAAAAAATATATATATATATCAAGTAATCGGTATCTGTTTTAACTCGATCTTTAAATAATCATGGGATTTAACAACGTGAGATTGCTAACGGTCTCCATATCGGAGACACAAAAAGAAATAACCGAAAATCACCGCAAATAAATAAATAAATAAATAAATAAAATAAAAATATAATAAAAAATAAAATATCGCGTAAAAAAGGCAGATGGTGTACGAGGGGTTGGTCATGTTTGTTTTGGAGTATGCAATGGCAATCCTGACTCTCAGCCATAAGCAGATAGAAAGGATGGAAAGGATACAGAATGAAACTATGCACATTATTCTTGGATGTACAAGAGATACAGCATGCAGGGCGATGCGCTACCTTCTTGGTTTTCCAACCATTGAAGAGAGAATACAAGGTTGCAGGGCACGCGCCTACCTCAGAATTAACGCAAACACACAACATCCACTGCATAGTGAAATTAGGAAGGTGAAGGGCAGCAGGTTAAAAAGAGGACGGTCGTGGATGGGTCAAGCCGAAGACATTCTTCAACAGGTGTGTTCACTTGAGGACTTAGAACCTGGCGAGGAGTGGGTGCAAGTGCCAACAGACTTCTGCACATCCTTTTCAGGTTGCATCCAACTAGATAGAAAATGCAGACAAGAAAATCCGGCTGCTGTTGAGGCGGAAGTACAAAGCGTTGATTTTCGAGAATTCGCTAGACGGTGACGCGGTCATCTACACAGATGGGTCGGTCGTCCGACATGTGAGAAGCTCATGGGCCTTTACAGCTCGGGCCGGAGGGAGAATTGTGAAGGAGGACTCTGGTGCTTTCACTGAAACCACAAGTAGCCTGACCATGGAAGTCATGGCAGTAATGTAAAGCAATAACATCGCTCGAGACACAGACATTCACTAGGGCTTGTTTCCTTAGCGAA
>JACEFZ010008546.1:0-13429 GCA_014155875.1 Cepaea nemoralis
CGTCTCAATCCATCCAGCATAATTTCTCTTGGTCTGCCTCTGCCTCTCTTCTCCTCGATCTTTCCAGTTGTCACGATGTTCTCCGATGCCTCTCTTCTCATTACATGACCAACAAAAGCTGTTTGTCTCTTTCTTATTGTTGTATATAGTGTTCTAGTTTCATTAGCCTGTCTCAGGCAGTCGTTGTTAGTTATTGTGGCAGTCCAAGGAATTCGCAACATTCGTCTCAGGAACCACATTTCTGTTGCTTCTAATTTATTCTTATGAATTGAGTATATGGCGTTGACAAATGTGCCGTCTTTTAAGTGAAAGGTACCCTTAGGAAATGTGATCGGCTTTGTTTGGATAACCTACTTGCACGTAGGTCCAGTGACATTTAGATAAACAAAACAAAGAAATACTACAGCTGTGGTGTACACAGATTTGGGTTCTCTTCAGTGTTACGGAGTTGGTGCATTGTGCTCATGCTATCCTTGTATGTTCTGTGCGACTATACTAGAGGACTCATGGAGATATATCTGGGTAATTAAAGTGATCTGTCACGGGTATGAAAACCGAAAACAATATGGCTAACTTGTTCCGTCCCACGCTCCCATTCCTTCACAGAACATTGTGAAAGTTGTTGGAAACCTTTTTTTGTTTTCTTCAAACACGTACGGTGATAAGAAACAAAGGCGAATGCTACTACAACTAGAACTGAACTCCCAGCCACAATCAATACCGAGTGAAAGGGCACTATTGCACGCCTTGAGGCTTAATATGTGTATGGTACTATAATCTGTTTACTTTTGTCTGTGCCAATATAAAATTCCATATCTTAGTAATTTTTTTTTTTTTTAGCATATCCTTTACAGGACTTAGCTGTTAACACCAGCATCTTTCAGCTGTATGTTGATCTCTTGGCAAGATTACGCTCAGTAGTTTGCCATTGCTTTCTGAGCGGCCGGCTCACATACCCCGTAAGTTACCGATGCGATTCGAACCATTGCTGATTTGAACCGTCATCACGTTACCGACGAGAGTATACGAGATTACGGAGAAAAGTCATAACCTCTAAGCCACGAAGCCGGCATCTCAGTAATTAACTGAGGAAAAATGAGGAAATTTAGCATAAAACCTTATCATTATGTCCACCCAACAAACAAAAAAAATGGAGATTGTACAGCAGATTTCATCTCATCTCATCATGTTACTCTTGTACCTTGCGGTGTCGAGGTGAAGTATATACATCGTGAGAGTGCCCGATTATGGGCTTCATATATCGATATTCCCATGAACTCTGTTATTCCCTCCGTCCAACGTTTACGTGGTCGGCTTCTTCCTCTGTTTCCATCTGGTCTGTACATCATTGCTTGTTGTGGTATGCTGTTAACTGGTAACCTACTTGCTTGGCCAAACCATTTGACTTGTTGCTTTCTAATAAAATCTAGTGCTGCTCTAAACCACACTTTAGTCCTGATTTCTTCATTTCAGATCTTATCTCTTCTTGATATGTTGAGTAATCTTCCCAGGAACCTCATTTCTGTTGTTGTGATTTTTCTTTTCTCTTTTTCTGTCATTGTCCAGGTTGAGTCATACTAGGAAAATATTTTGCAAAATTCTTGAGAAAAGATTACGAACTACTTTAGAATCCCAGCTAAGCGAAACACAACTTGGATTTAGGAAAAACAAAGGATGCACAGATGCAATTTTTGCTCTTAGACAACTTATAGAAAAATAAATCGAATTCAATGAAACACTCTACTTAGCCTTTGTCGACCAAGAAAAGGCATTCGAAAGAGTAGATAGAAACAAGTTTTGGCAAATCCTTAAACAATATGGAGTGAGTACACATCTAACAAACCTATGTAGAAGTTTATACAACAACAGTGAATGCATAGTGAGAGCAACTGGAGGACACTCAGAACCCTTCACCATAAGATCTGGAGTACGACAAGGTTGTGTCCTGTCCCCTCTCTTGTTCATAACATATGTAAAGAAACCAGCAAAGCAGAGATAGCAAGAATACCACATGACGAGAACACAGAAGAAGAACTATCTGCAAATCTAACCATTAGAGAACTACTGTTTGCGAACGACCAAGCACTAATAGCAAAATCAGAAGCTGAATTACAAGACCACATTAATAGTCTAAACGAAATGTGTAGGGAACATAACATGAAAATTAGCACAAGCAAAACAGAGGTAACGACTATAACTAAAGAAGAACAAACAACAACAATTCACCTAAACGAACATCCCTTGAAACAAGTGAAGAGTTTCAAGTACCTGGGAAGTATAACATCATCAAATGGCAGATCATGTTGAAGTGGTCAAACCGTCTGACTCGGGCTCCGAAGGTTGTATGTTCGATTCCGGGCCGCGTCCTTCATTTCACAAATGCATCTTTTCGGAGACTCCCGAGGGTCGTCGCTGAAGCTAAGGAGTTCGTGCTCTGTGCGACGCTTTACGCGCTGCGTAAAAAGACTGAGCCATATGGGAAAAAAACCCGGTGCAATGCAGTCGACCCTTTCGACTTTTAAGCGACATTTTTTTTTAAATTGCACCTACTCCCATACGAATCTGGCTAAGCCTTATACTTGTGTCGTTGCCCGAAATGACGCGCTTTACTGTAAGACTAGTTTGTTAGCGTGAATACACTACATTTTCGCCAAAACATCAAAGAAATGTCGCCGCTTTCGATGATTTAAGTGCCTTTGAACCCATCAAAGACATATTCCTTGGGTGGGGATAAATATAAGACGGCAGGAAAACTTTCATAATGATGCAACTGACAGTTTTCATAAAAATTGATCTTTAATAAAGGCATTCATTTATGAACAGACTATAGCCCTATATCTCTATAGACCATTGGACACTTGACGGGCGATGTTGTGAATATTACCACAGCCACCATTACTTCTTAGAACATGTGTCTGTAACCATTCAGACTGGACCCATCTGGAAGCCCACATCCATTTATCTTTTAAATCCTTCTTTTCGTGAGGATTCGAACACAGGATTACCAGGTCGGCAGACAAGCATGCTAGTTGCTGCGACATCACCGGTTTTCCCCAAATATATGGCGTACCGTGAACAAATCAAATAGTTCAAACTAGAAGTAGTTCAGTAAACAAAGATATCGAAGGACTCCAGTTTGAAGTTTTGGCGATAAGATTCCTACATATAACTTCCAATAACGTTATTTAGCACTTCGAATTGTTTGACTAAAACAATCTATTGTCTCTCCCCTTCACATTCATCACGATTAGCTGTCATGTGGTGTCAGGAAAGGACAATTCTGTGGCTCACAGTTCTGATTACTCTAATAATAATTTCTTTTCCCGGCCGACTAATCCTTTCCTCTTAAGCCGAACAATGACGTCATCCTGCGTCACCTTAGTAAGAGCAGGGAAGGGCTGTTTTCTTCCCGGGGCACCGACCAGGACAGAAAGAAAGAAATAACTGCCAGCGATAATCCGGGCTCGTGTGGTTAACTCGGGAACTTCGTCACGTGACTGTTGTCAGGCGTAAACAACGCCATCTGGCGCCAGTATTTCCTCTTTCATTGCAGACGTATTAACGAGTTCTGCTAAAATAACATTGCACTATCAACTGAAACAATGAGACCGTTGCTTGGTCCCTAGTATAGCCACATCTTTCCCCCAGTATTTAAGTCTAATGAAAAAAATTATGTTTAATTTTGTATTTAATGAGATGATATAGCTAATGTAGAGGGTCCGGAGCGGGTGAAAAGTGAAACAAAGAAGCTTAAAATAACTGGCTAGAGTGAATGTTCATTGCTCGGTGTTAAGGCTGATTACAGTGCATGATTGTGATAACTCGATGTTATGGTTGATTATAGTGGATAATATAATAGTTAGGTGTAATTGTTCTCAAAGGTGGCTGGTTGTTATAACTCGCGTAATGGCGTTATTTATGGCTGATTATGAAAACTCGTTGTAATGGAGGATTAATGTGGATATATAATAATGTGTGATGGCTCATTTTTGTGGCTGATTATGAAAACTCCTTGAAGTGGTTGATTATAATAACTCCCTGTAATGGTTGATTATGATGGCGGACTATGATAACACTATTTAATGGCTGATTACAAAACACGTTGCAATGGACATTATGTGTTATATATATATATATATATATATATATATATATATATATATATATATATATATATATATATATATATATATATGTGTGTGTGTGTGTGTGTGTGTGTGTAATTGTTAGTACAGCTGCTGATTATAATGACTCGGTTTAATGGCTCCTTTCTGTCACTGATTATAATAACAACTTTGTGCAAGTGTATATTATAGTTATTGATTATGATAACCCTGTGTGATGACTGATTATACTAGCTCGATATAATGTTTCATTATACAGTATTAACCAATTGATATAAGGACCTTGTCCAGCGCCTTGAAGCATACTAGGGATTAGGGTGCTAGTCACCATAGTGTAATAGACCTGTCGATGGGTGAACTAGTCAGTATCAGCCCTGGTCACCCTGGCTTCCCAGAACATGTTCCACATATACGGTGCAGACCTGATGAGGCGAAATGACCCGGGACCCAAGAAATAATCCCTGTGCCAACACTTTAAACATTTATATAAATGAGAGATGACTATCCCGAAAGTTGATTTCGTAATCACGCAGGATGGTTATGTAACATTATATCTCCGATAACATGTTTTAGAAAGGTATAGAACATGTGCGTATGTATATATATATATATATATATATATATATATATATATATATATATATATATATATATATATATATCATCCATTCATCATGTGCCATGCCGGAAAACGTGGGCGGTCATGACTCACCATTTCACTCGATCACCTGAGTCGTGGATCAGCTCAGTGTTCCTGTCTCGACAATGCCATGTGGCCAAGCCATCCAGGTATTTACTTCTCGGTCTTCCCCTTGGTCTGTTCCCTTCAATCTTGCCAGTTGTCACCAAGTTCTCCAATTCATTTTTTCTCATAACATGTCCAAAAGATTTTGACTGTCTACGTCTAATTTCTCTAATCAGTTTACGATTTTCATTTGTTTCCTGTAGCACTTGGTCATTTGTTTTTCTCTCTGTCCATGGAATTCTTTGCATTCCCCTCAGAAACCACATTTCTACAGCCATCAAATGTTCTTCAGCTTGACTGCTCATTGTCCAAGTTTCACATCCTTACAAAAGTACAGGATCTATGTAGCACCTCAACACTCTTTTTCTCGTTTCAATTGACATCATTATATTGGTCAGTATGTTTTTCAATCTTGCTACTTTCGCAATGGCGATTCTTGTTCTAATCTCTTCAAGGCATCTCCCATCAGATGTAATAATGACTGTTCCAAGATAATTGTATCGATTCACTTGTTGAAGAATATTCCCATTTACTTGTATATTACATTGTGATGCTTCTTTCTTCCTAGTGACGACCATAATCTGTGTCTTCTTACAATTTAATTCTAACCCCAGTTGTTCACTGTGTGCAATAACCGCATCTTCTAATTGTTGCAGATCCTGCTCATTGTCTGCAATCAATACTTTATCATCTGCATATCTAATGTTATTGATGTTTCGTCCTCCAATGATGATTCCATTTATATCTTCTACATTTCTGAAAATATTTTCACTGTATAGGGAAAAAAAGATCTAGAAACATTACACATCCCTGTCTCACACCTCTCTTAATAGGCTGATATTGTCCTACTTCATTATCAATCCTTATTTCAACTTGTTTACAATATATGTTTTTAATAAGTCTAATGTCTTTCCCATCAATTCAAGCTTGAAAGGT
Organism: Cepaea nemoralis; assembly: GCA_014155875.1. NCBI lineage: Eukaryota > Metazoa > Mollusca > Gastropoda > Stylommatophora > Helicidae > Cepaea > Cepaea nemoralis. The sequence goes on from JACEFZ010008546.1 coordinate 5,806, forward strand.
TGGAGCGCATACAAAATGCTGCAATGCTGTTAATACTGGGGTGCACAAAGGACACACCAATTATCTGCATGATGCATATCCTGGCGCTACCTACAATAAAGGATAGACATAGTGTCCTTCAGGCCAAATGGTACCTGAGAGTTGTCGCAGACAGGGATCACTCGCTGCATGCAGCAATGGATATGGAAAGGGTCATAGACTAAGACTAGGCAGGTCCTGGATGGCACTGGCAGAACTTTCTATAAGTCAGGTGTGTGATCTAGAGATCATCAATCGTGAAAGAGAGTGGGCTGAAGTTCCGGATGACATCACGGACTAGCACAATGTAATAATAACACTGGGTCGTGAGAGCAGAGAATGGGCATCGGGCCACACTGAGTTTGAAGTGGAACAGCTGATCCAGAGCAACACACATCAAGGTGACATAGTCATCTACACCGATGGGTCAGTGGTGAGAAACAGACGTAATGGCTGGGGCTTTATTGCAAAGGCTAATGGGCGAGTCTTGAAAAAAGGAGAGCCTGGCATATGAGACTACGACTTCCAGCATGAGACTGGAGGTGGAGGCAGTAACAGCGGCATTCTGGTGGCTAGAGGAGACTACTCTAACGCACATTGTGTTCATTACGGATTCAAAGAATATGCTTAGCAAGGTGGAGAAAGGAATGTTTCGTGTGGAATGGCTCTCGTTGCTTCAGAGGTCGCAGATTGTGAGAATTGTATGGATATTTTGCCCTGGCCATGCGGATGTACGGGGGAATGAACAGGCTGATAGGCTAGCAGGGAATGCACCTCGTGGTGGTATTTTGCCTATGGACAAGGGGGAGGTGGTCGTGCGCTTGTGGGACCAGGTGGAGAAGGCGAAGGAACAGATTGAGAACCCATTCGTGGAAAGAATGAGATTGCGGGGTTCGGCAGGGGTTCTGGAAGAATCTCAGGGGCTGAGAGGGAGGACCAGGAGAACTTTTAATCAGATAGCGGTGGGAACGATTAGTAGTATGACTCTTCGCTGGCTGTTGAACGAGTGGACTGAGCACGTATGGGAATGTCCTGAGTGCAGTGATGTCGGTTCTTAACTCAACTCAACTCAACTCCCATCAATTTGTAAAGTCTGCAAGCATATCGACCATGTTTACATGTCTTACTCTATCGAAAGCCTTTGTGTAGTCAATAAAGCAAAGAAGTATATCTTTGTTTACTTCTATAGAATGTTCAATAACTGATCTCAGCATATACACAACATTTACTGTACCCTAAGCAAGGCTTCGATCAAAACATATCCCCAGGTAATTCATTGACTGCGTTCTTTCCAGTCTCTGAACGCAGATTTACCGTTGGTGTTGGAGTGTTGACAATATGGTTATTCAAAGAGAACCATGTCACTGTTGCCTTTGTTGGCTTACCATTGCTTCAGCTTCAACACACCAAGTACTTATGCGATTGAGTTCTGTTTGTAGTTTGACAGCAACCTGATCTCTATCCTTACCCTAACGATACACTAAAACATCGTCGGCATATGACAGTGTCCTCCCCGGTCCAGTGATATGCTCGCTGGTGATTCTCACAGTGTAGGCGTTGAACAGCACCGGAGTTAATGGTGATCCCTGTGGTAAGCCAGGATATATGTTGGGGTTTGGGTTCCCGGGAAACCAACTGCCACATCTGAAAACTACTTTTCCCCTAAGAGGGCTGCGGCGATCCAACTAAGGAGGAAAGGCTTATCTTGAGTTCAAGAACTGAAGCATTAACAAATCCAATGGACTCTGTTTTCCCCAACCTCAAGATCAAACCTGCAGGCAAAAGGGTTTTAATGCCTGAGTGGAAACCATTTAAGAAATCATGGGGGGAAAGACTGCTGCTTGGTTTCCCGGGTTTTTCCCCTTTTTTGGGTGTACCTCCAGGGCAGGGGCATCTGCTCTTTACGGCTTTATATTTTCCGGCAAAATTCTTTCCCGGTTTGCTTGCCCCTTTTTATTCTGCATGGTTTCTCGAATCCCGAAATTTTTTTGGTCCCTTTGCCAGGCTTCGGCAAAGGGGAAACAAAGGGTTTGTAATCACTTTTCCTTTAGTTAGCGCTCCCTATACTGTTAAATTTTAAAAGGCTGCTAATTTTTGCTCGTTGCCCGGGACACCTGTTGTGTCATGTATCTAAAGCCACCCGGGCCCCGGAGCGTGTTTTTTTTTATGTCGAAGCACAACCCTATTTCACTGTCCTGGGGCTTTATTCGAAAAGTTTTTGGGGCCCTTTCATCTGTCTCGGTGACCTCCTAGGAAAAAATTTCGGCCTCTCATGTCTGTCTTTTGCTTGCTTAGATAGGGTTTCGAAAAGGGCTTTTCCCTTTTTCTCGCACCCTCTGCCCCTGAGGTGCACCTGGAAATAGAATTCTCTTTTTCGGCTACCCCACTCATGTTTTTTAGTCGCCAGAACAATTTTGTGACTTGTCTTTCTTTTTCTTTGAATACGGCCCCTTTTTCACTTTTGACCCCCCTTAACCATTTTTTTTTTTTATGCTTAATTTTTTGGCATCTCTTTTCTAAATGCATGCGGGGGCTGGGGTGGACAAAATCGTTTTTGGGGTTTTGCCACCTTTTAAAACAATGCCCTTTTTCAAGCTTTCTCCAAATCAAAATTCCACCACTGTCGCTTCCAGCTTTTTTTTTCCTTTCCCTGAGGCCTTTTTGCGCTTTCGCGCCTTATTTTTCACCACATCTTTCCCTGTACTGTCATACTGGAATCTTGGGCCCTTTTTCTTGTGCCCGCCCGGGTTTTGCCTTTTTCCCCCCAAAATGATGCACGGTTTGGGGGTCGCCGCCATGGTCCCTAAAAACCCCATCTACCAAATGTAGTGGTGAAGGAGAATTTCAGGGGCCAGTAAATTTGCACGTTCTCATCACCGATGAGGGCGAACGATGTTTAAATTTACCCCAAAGGTGGGAAAAAAAAAGGGTTCCCCCCATCCCTCCCCTAAGACCACTTATTTTTTCTGGAAAATTTACGTGTGTCGTTTTTGTTCGCATGTGTTATGTGAGTGTGCGTTTTGCATATTGTGTTTTATGTGGTCAAAAAATACTATTAAACAAATAGAACCGCCCATCATTAAATATTTTAAAAAACCCGGCATCAAAATATTTTACAGCGGCAAAAAAGGCCCCCCGGATATTCGTTACATGGACCTTGGGAAAAACAATACTTGAAACAACAGGAAATCAGCTGGCTCCGATTAGCCTGCTCGGCAATGCATTAGGGGATTTTTAAAAACGCGGGTAACCGTGTACTTTACCCGGGGCAGCCCATTAATTATTAATGCAAAAACGTGAGGAAATAACTCAAATGCGGCTGTTTGTCATGAGAGAATAATTAACTGAGACCACGGCCCCCTTTAATGACACCCTCGTTCAGGAAAACGGCGCTGTTTATCGCCCTTCCTACTCACTCTATGTGTATGTGGCCCCACGTAGATGTTTTGCCGTCTGTATGTCTGTTTGTTTGTTGCTTTATTTTTGTCCCGTGGGGGAACCCCTTGATCTATGTGTATGAGTGGGGGTGATTGCGAATCTATGTGTGTATGTTCATCGTAAAGCGCATCTGTGGGACATGTTTTTAACTTTATTTTGGGGATGTGGCTGTGTGTCTTCTCTCTGAATGTTACATTGTGGATGCACCCTTCGGAGGTCTGCGTGATAGTTCCCCTGTGCGCCATTTTATAAAAAAAAGTCGGCCTTTTCAGTTTGATATTTTGTATTTTTAGACGCCCGTTCTCTCTGTTTAAATTGTGCCCGGAGGGTATTTTGAATCTCCATAGGGGAAGTGGTCAAACAATCGACTCGGGCTCCGAAGGTTGTTTTGTTCGATTCCCGGCCGCGTCCTTCCCCCCCCGGGTTTGCGAGTGATATTTTCGGAGAAAAATGGGGTCCCGACAGCTGGAGTACGGAAGGGTTTGTGCTTTGTGCGGTCTTTCGGCAGCGACTCTTTTGGTGCCATGAAGTCGACACTGTGATTTTTTGAGCGCCCTCTTTTTTGTCATTTGAGTAGCGGGGGTTTTAGAATTAAATTTTTAAAAAAGACACAGGTTATGGGGGTCACTAAAAAGAACGGGGGTCCATAAAAGTAAAGGGGGAAAAAATTCTTCAACAAGTGAATCGATACAATTACTGGGAAAAAACCCAGTCATAACATCTGATGGGAGTTTCCCTTGAAAGAGAACAAGAATCGCCATGGCGAAAGTACCCTTTTAGAAGAAAAAAAACATTCTGCCCAATAAAAAGATGCCCAATTTGAACGAGAAAAGAGTGATGAGGGGAGAAAATTTTATGGGCCTGTCTTGGGTATGGATGTAAAAATTGGAAAGTGCATTAAAGGGCTGCAAAAATCTGATGGCGCCAGAAAAGGGTTTTTTGAGGAAAAAAGCAAAGAATACCATGGGGGAGAAAAAAAAAATGACCAAGTACTACAGGAGACAAGAAAATCGTAAATTTATTTGAGAAATTTTGACTAGACAGGGCAAAAAATTTTTTGGGTTTTTAGAGAAGAAATGGATTGGAGAACTTAGCGACAACTGGCAAGATCGAAGGGGAAAAGACCAAGAGGAAGACAGAGAGGGAAAATACCTGGATTTTTGGCCACATGGCATGGACGCCACAGGAACATTTAGCGATCCACGATCAGGATCGAGGAAAGGGAGGCATGGCCGCCCACGCTTTCCGGCATGGCACAGATTAATTTGATTGATCGAGAGTATTATATATATATATAATATTTTGTGTGGGGTGTGTGTGTGTGTGTGTGGGGGTGTGTGTGTGTGTTTTTGTGTGTGTGGGGGTTGGTTTTAGAAATTTTTTTTTGGCGAATTTGAGGGTAGCTATCTTTTCTGTGGGTTTTTTGTATTTTAAAAGGCAGGGCTGCAGACTGGGGATATTTTCCATTATTAATCAGCCTTTAGTACGAACACAGAAAATATGTAAAAAAAAAGCATGTCCACACACAGAAAAAGAAAAAAGGGCACGCACAAAACCCCAGTGCTCTGTTTGAAAAAACCCTATAAAACAGATTTGACTCCCGCACACAATTTGAAAATTAAAACATTTTTTAAGAGCGAATGGGTGACACTAATTTTGCTCGACCTCGGGGGTGATCCGCCCGGGCTCATAGCCCACTCAACCAGAAAGCGTAAAGTCCTGTTGGGGCTGCAGTGCAACAGCCATAAACCATTCCTGGAATGGACAAAAATTACGACTAAAGCCCGAAAATTTAAAGGTGGGCGCGAAAGGCGTGGGCTATTTTTCATCCGGGGGACGCCGCATTGTGGGAACGGCTTATTTTTGGTATATCATGATGTGTTTTTTAAAACCCTCTTCAACAGTTTGTCTTTACTTTGTACGTTCTAAAACAACCAGTAAAAGCTAACATTCAGAATAGCTGTTCAAAAAAAACCAAAAGAAAAAAAGACTGTGATGCTTGCATTGTTTAACAAAATTTGTGGTGGAAGCCTCGCTAGCGTTGTGGCTAGGTGGGGCACATCGGCCCTATGGTCAAGGGTTCCCATTCGTTTTCGGGGGAATTTGAACTTTTAAAATAGACCCGGCTTTCCCGGTTTTAAACCGGGTACCAAGAAAAACTTGGGGAAAAAAAAGCGGAAGGTGGGGAAATTGACCCCATCAACCCGGGAAAGCCCCCATTTGGGTTTTTGAAAAAAAAAAAAACTTGCGTTTTAACGCCAATGTTCAGTGACCTTAAATTTAATGACTTTAAAAAAAGTTTCACAACATACAAAAATGTGGAGTTGATTGCGAGTTCGTAAAGGAGTGCAAGAATTTTATTTACTGACTATTTTGCCATGTCACTAAAAAGGGACAATATAGAAATTATTTTTTAATAGCTTTAAGTTTGGGAAAAAAAGTAGTTGGTTTAAATAATGGCAGATACTGTTTTATTTTGTAAAAATAGGAGGGTAAGGTTTTATTTGAAAATAAGGGGGAGATAAGTATTAATTTAAAGTAATTGGGGAACATTTTTTAATTTTTTAAATAAGGGGAGATGTTTTTTTTTTTAAAAAAGGGGAGTTTAATGTTATATTTTTTAAAATAATGGGAGAAAATGTTTTTTTTTTTAAATTTAATGAAAGAAGGTTTATTTTTTTCAAAAATTTGAGATCATTTTTTTATTTTTTTCATTAATGGGGGGATAATTTTTATATTCTTAAAAAGGGCGACAAGTTAATTAGTTTTTAATGTTAGGAAAAATTTTGTTTATTAAGATACGAATTGAGAGATGATGTAAGCGCGGAAAAGTATTAGTACATATAAATTTGTAGTTTAATTAAAATTATTTATTTTATATATGCACCATACACACACAAAAACCCCATCTGCTAAATCATAAAATCAAATGCACTATCTCGTAACCCCAATGCCCACAATATCCAAAATACTGATGAGCCCAAATTGTGCTGTATGGCTCTAAAACCGGGAGTAAAACAAAAGGGAGCGAACCCTTTGTTAAAAACCTTTGAGAAAAAAATTTTTAAGGGACGCATTTTTGGGCCCATTAGGGTAACAAAGTGGAGAGTGGAAAAGAAGAAAATAACCCCAAAAACATTTTTTGATCGTTTAATCCCCGCTAATCACTGGACAAGAAGGCTAATTGAAATGCATGGCTGGGGCGTACATAAAGAAGGAAGATAATAGGGAAAAAAACTCACTTTCACTCAGGAAATAAAAGACCGTAGACCCCCAGGGAGACCAAAAAACGGGGAGAGATAATACATGTACAGACCCAAAAAGCACTTTGGGAAACAAAAGACTGGCAAAAGAGGGTCAAACCCGAAAACGAAGGAGACGGCTTGTATCTGCAGCAAAGAACCTCAAAAGGCACGGAATGCTGAGAAGAAGATATAATATATATATATATATATATTATATAATATATTATATAATATATATATTATATATATGGGGCCCGCACAAAAAACCCACAAACACCCCAAAAACACGCGCGTAACACGGCAGCATCACCCGACTAGATGCAGCGAAAAATGCCCGGCAATAAATTGGAAAAACATATTTTTTTGTCTTTTGGGGTTTGAATTCAATATGGGGAAAACATTGTTTTTTATTTTTGTAGTCTCCCAAAAATTTTTTCTGGAAAAAGGCATAGAAAATGCACGAAAAAAATGCTTGCCCCGTGTGTCAATCTCTTCCCTGATTTATCTCGTCTGTAAAGGGAAAAAGTTTAAAAAATTAATGTTTTTAACGTTTCTTAAAATTAACACCCCCCCCCCCCCCACACACACACACACTCACACACTCCACAACCTCACCCCCTGGTTTTCTCAGAAGAAGAGATCCACAATTCTAAACCCTTCGGGGGAAAATGGGAAAATAAAGCGGACTTTTATAACCAGAAAAGGGGGTGACAGATGCCCCCATGGTGGGCAGGGGGACGTTGCCATAAAACTAACGAAGGGGAGAAGCTGTAGACTCCAACCTGGGGGTTTTCCCCCGGGCGAGACCCAAGGCCCTCCCGTTGACCTTTCACTTCATGATGCCTAATTACAAGTGGATTCGACCCCCCTTGGTTTCCCGGCCCTTGTCTTCTCGGAAAAAGCCCAGGCCTTTTTTCAGCTCG
>JACEFZ010008547.1:0-47500 GCA_014155875.1 Cepaea nemoralis
CATTGGTTTTTTCGGGTTTGAGATTGGCGTTTGACCCAAACCCCACAACTGGCAACGTTGATCGTATTCATGTACAACCTTGGGCCTTTTAATCAGATTAGAAGCCTAGACTCGAGTTTCGCTCTTGTTTGAGTTCATCAGTATACCCCTGACTGGCCCCCCGGGATCGAACTCGGTCACTAGCGTGTGAGGCAAGGGAAAGGGTGTGGGGCTACTATTTTCAATGTTCACCCCTCCTTGGCCGGCTAGTCGACCCTTACCCTACTGGCCGCAGGGCCAGGCTCAATCCACCCCTTTGTAGACCAAATGGAAGCAGAAAAATGCCGTCACGTAAACGTTGGGTAAGGTCTAGCAGAGTCCATGGGAATCATGATACGTGAAGATCATAAGCGGGCACTCTCCCGCTGTTCTTTCCCCTCGACACCCCAAGGGCAAAAGAGGAACAAGATTGATGAAAAAGATGAGGGGTTTCTTCTAGTCTCTAATTTTTTTTCTATTTATAAAAGCGTAAACAATACGTGTGTCTACTTACGTTGTCTAAAGTGTCCTCTAGTCTCTATTTCTTTCTTCTATTTATATCAGCGCCTAATAATACACGTATGTTTATTTATGTTTTTATGTTGTAAAGTGTGCCCTTTAGTCCTACTTCAACATCGCCAGACAACCCGTATGTTTATTTATGCTGCTCATGCGTTCTCTAGTCTCTAATTTTTCTTCTACTTCTGTGATGCCCATCAATCCCCGTGTGTTTATTTATGAACTAGGTGAAAGGGCGTGGGCCGGCGATTCAGACTTCATGCAGCTTCTCCACACCCCTCAGATAAAGAATAACTCTACCCCAAGATCCCACATTTGCTGTTGGCTGGTGGAGTTTTCCTTTAACTGATTCAGTGCCAAAGGATAAATTTTGTGACCTCCCATGTGACTTCCCATTAGGACAGGGAGGACGATATATCGCCATACAAAGGGCATCGTGTTTTGGTTGTGTCGTATATCTTCCACAAATTTTACTCAGCAAACGGAAATCTACATAAACACTTGTTCATTCGATTGCGTACCAAGTTTTATCACTCCAACGTTTTGTTTGGCACCGAAACAATTTTAAAGTAACTTTAGACCTGTTCATGGCGCTTGGATTCTGCAGCCTACGTTTACTCCGGGATGGGGGGAGCCATCGCCAGGACCAAACCTTCAGTTTCAGGCCACTGTCGTCACTTCAAACTGTTTTTTGACAGTCTCATGCCATGGCACGGAAGGGAGTCAGCCCATGAATTGATCCTCGCAATTTTTTGAGAAGCATAGTCGCCGACGCCAGCCGGTAAGGCACTTGATGATGATGAATGCTTATATTGTTCCTGGAGAGGGGGGGGGGTGGAGAGATAACATATTGAGAAGCATGATCGCGGCGAGGCACTTGATGATGATCTCAAAAGCAAGGCGTACTGCCTTTGTTGCTCTCATCTTTATATTATCTATCACAGTGGTTCTCAACCGGTGGGGAATCCCCCCCCCCCCAAGGGGGAATTTTAGAGTTTCCAGGGGGGGGGGGGGGAATTAAGATTATTTCAAGATCGCGTTAATATATAAACCGATTACTTGATATTGTTTTTCCCTTCATACTTTACGGTTCTTTACGTCTCACCCTTCTAAAATTCATTTTATAAAGTAAGTAGACCTTGGAACGTTAAAGGACTTTTGAGATTTGGAACATGGAATGTACGGACACTATATCGAGCTGGAGCGGCCGAAGAACTAACCCGGGAGCTGGTTGAATATCAAATGGATATAACAGCAATTCAAGAAATAAGGTGGCCAGGAGAGGGTACTTTAGAGCAAAATGGAATGATTATAATATATGGAGGAAACACCCAAAATAAACATGAATTAGGAACAGGATTTGTCATCAAAAAGAGTTATGGGGGAACGTTTTAAACTTTAAAGCTTTTAATGACAGGATTAGTAAATTACGAATAAAAGGTAAATGGAAAAATATAACGATGATTAATGTACATGCACCTACTGAAGAGAAAGAAGATGATATTAAAGAAGACTTTTATAATGATCTGGAAGATGTCATAGAAGAAACCCCCCAAACAGGACATCCTGATTGTGCTGGGAGACTTCAATGCAAAAATAGGTAGAGAGCAAACTAATAAAAAAAGTGGCCGGTATGGAAAGCCTACATACAACTTCAAATGATAATGGATGGAGAGTCATCAACCTGGCAGAAGCCAAAGGACTGCAGATTAGCAGCACCAGACTACAAAGAAAGGATATACACAAACAAACTTGGAAATCATGTGACAAGAGAACCTATAATCAAATAGATCACATTTTAATTAACAACAGAAATGCATCAAACATACAGCAAGTCAGAAGTTATAGAGGAGCTGAGTGCCACAGTGACCACTTCCTCGTTGGAGCAAAATTTAAAATAAAACTTAAGAGAGTTTTCTATACTAAATTACAAAGATTACACCCAACATATAACAGAGAAAAACTACAAGACATTACAGTCAAAGAGAAATTTACAGATGAAATAAAATGTAAACTTGAAACTCTGCAGAGCCCTTCGGAGGAAAGCGTTGACCAAACTTGGTTGAACATCAAGAATACAATTCAATCTACTGCAGAAGAATGTCTCGGTGTGTTAACCACGCATAGAAAGAACAGATCAGATGGTTCAATCAAAAATGTGAAGAAGCAGTCATTAGGAAGAAGAATGTCAGACATGTATGGTTAAATGACATCAATAACATCCAAAAGGAAGAGCATTATAGAAATGAATGTAAAGAGGCTACAAAAATAGTCAGACAGCAGAAGCGAGAATATATGAGTAATATAATCAAAGATATGGAAACTAATCACCAGAAAAATGAATCCAGAAATTTTTTTAAAGATCTGAAGTCAATTAAACGAGGGCACCAACAAAACACATATGGTTTAAAAGACAAAAATGGGAATATGATAAATACCAATGAGGAAATGTGCAACACATGGAAAGAATATTTTATTGAATTACTAAATTGTGCAGCTCCAAGTAACATTTTCACACAGGAAGAGGTTTTAACATGCGAACCACAAATTGAAGAACCTACATTTGAAGAAATCCTATATGTAATCATCATCATCATCATCATCATCATCATCATCATCTTCCACTTCTGCCGTCAAGCGTCGTGGGGAGGAATAATTTGCGTTCCAGCGCCCGGTGGACGGCACTGGATAGTGTCATTCCGTGTGGTTGTACAATGTCTCTGATGTCGTCAATCCATTTTCTTCTTGGACGTCCTCGTGGTCTCGTCGCAGATGATCTTTGATGTAAGGCCAGTGATGGTAGTTGCTGATGTTGCATTCTAACAACATGGCCAAACCATATGTAATCACACGACTTAAAAACAATAAGGCAACTGGGACTGATGGAATTGCTGCTGAATTTATAAAGGACAGGTGGTCCATGCATTACATCTAAAGCTGTACGAACTAATAATAAAAATCTGGAGGACAGAAGAATTACCCCATGACTGGAAAGAGTCATTATTGATACCTATCTTTAAGAAAGGAGACAAGTTCCAATGTGGAAATTATAGAGGAATATCACTACTGTCCACAAGCTATAAGATACTATCCGCAGTATTACTAAATAGACTAAAACCATATTCAGAAGACATATTAGGTGACTACCAGGCGGGTTTTAGACAAAACAGATCAACAATAGATCAGATATTTATCTTACGACAAATAGCCGAGAAACATTGGAAATATAACAGAGATCTCCATAACATTTTTGTGGATTTTAAAAAGGCTTATGATAGTGTCCATAGGAATAGTCTATGGAATGCTCTGCAGGAATTTGGAATACCAAGAAAGTTAATCAACATGACCAGACTATGCATGGAAGATACTTATAATATAGTAACATATAAAGGCAGGAAATCAGACCCCTTCCAAATAACATCTGACTTGAAACAGGGTGATGCACTATCGCCGCTACTCTTCAATCTGGCTCTAGAGAAAGTTGTAAGGAAGATAAAGGAGGAATGTGATATTGGAGGAACATCCAAGCTGCTTGGTTATGCAGATGATATAGATATTATAGGGCAAAGTGAACAAAAGACATTGGAAATATTGACTCACTTAAAGGAAAAAGCCCAACAGATGGGGCTGGTTATCAACCAAGATAAGACAGAATATATGGTAATTTCAAGAGACGGAATGGCTAAAAACTCTGGCCACATACAAATAGATAATATGACCATTAAAAGAACGGAAACATACACATACCTGGGTACAATCTTCAACTGCTCCAACATCATAAGGGAAGAAATACAAACTAGAATCAACTCTGGAAATAAGATATACTATGCACTACAACATCTACTAAAATCAAAGGCGCTATCTCGTAACACCAAAATCACAATATACAAAACACTGATCAGACCAGTTGTGCTGTATGGCTCTGAAACCTGGAGTACAACGAAAGGAGACGAAGCCTTGTTACAAACCTTTGAGAACAAAATTTTAAGACGCATTTTTGGACCCATTAAGGATACACAAAGTGGAGAGTGGAAAAGAAGAAGTAACAAAGACATTTATGATCTGTTTAAGTCCCCGCTAATCACTGGTATCATGAAGGCTAATAGACTACAATGGCTGGGGCATATAGAAAGAATGGAAGATAATAGGGAAACAAAACTCGCTTACACTCAGGAAATAAATGACCGTAGACCCCGAGGTAGACCAAGAAGACGGTGGAGAGATAATACATATACAGACCTACAAGCACTTGGAATCAACGACTGGCAAGAGAAGGTCCACCAGAGAGACGGATGGAGACGGATTGTATCTGCAGCAAAGAACCTCAATGGCTCGGAACGCTGAAGAAGAAGAAGTAGACCCACGAATCACGTTTTATGTGGACTTCTAGACTTGTTTTAGTATGTGCTGTTAAATTTAGCTTCCATTATTACGTATACTGTGTAGGGGTGGGGCGGGATTTTTAGGTAGGAAATACGAAAGGGGGGAATGACGTTCTGAAAATATGGTAAAGGGGAGCACGGGCCAAATTTTTAGGTAGGAATTACGAAGTGGGGGGGGGGGGGGGGGGGGGGGGAAATGACGTTCTGAAAATATGGTGAAAGGGGGGGGGGATGGGCCAAAAAAGGTTGAGAACTACTGATCTATCACATCTTGAGTCCAATCTTATTGTGATTGTCTTCTTCTCCGCCTCATAGGCACACTTCCTCTTCATAATGATTTATTCTCCACTTGCGTGTCTTTCCAGATGTCCACAATATTATTTTGCTTGCGCTCGCTCGCTTTGATCTCAAGCGTAGTCCAATACACTACTGCTTCTAGTAGCACTGGACACTGCATTTTGCGTGTGGATTAGCTTTCCCTATTGCCAGTGTCCCTCGCCATCAGGCGAACCCATACCGACTTCTGAGGTACTTGTAATTTACGTCCCTACGACAAGGACGAGAAGTTAACATTTCAGTCGAATTGATCGGTGTAAGGGTTGAACTCCCTACCTCAGCATCAGCGCACCGGATGTTTAAGAACGAGCTCTCTTAACCATTCGGCCATGCTGACCTACGTTCAAAATATTCCATGGTCCTCGGTTTTGCTTGCCTTGATACCCAATCTACTTTAGCATTGAGATCCCATTGGATAGATCTGTCGCTCCTCCATTCCGTCCAATGAACTCGTAACACTCTTATGTAACATTTGTAATCAAATACGGGTCATCAGTATCATCATCATCTTCCTCTTTTGTAGTCAAGCGTCGTTGGGAGGAATAATTGGCGTTCCGGCGCCAGATTAATGGCACTGAAAAATGTCATTGTACAATGTCTTTGATGTCGTTAATTGATGTTCTTCTCGGGTTTCCTCTTGCTCTCATAGCAGATCTAAATGGGCATTGTGCTGTAATCAGTCTTCGGGAATCCTTGTGCAGTCGAAAGGCTATAAAACACCCCCACGTCGGTTTCTCAACATCTCATAAACTATGGCCAAATCGTTAACAATGAAAAGTGTTTCGTATTTAGTATACGGCGAACAATAAGCGATTGCTCAAAACATTAACAATTAGGCGGTTTCAGGCGGTGCTATGCAAACAGGAAGAGTTCGTGTTAAATTTGAAATTGCAACGAGGCTAATAGATACTCCACACTTAAAGAATACTTTTAACTATGTGTTTTAATTGTTTTAGCTAAAGTATTACTCATTTATTCACTTGATGTGATGTAGAACTCTGCAGTATGCACCTGATGTTCCAGACGTCTTGATGTTACCATTCCTATGGAGCAAACTAGACAGGTCGAGGGAGGGATAATACTGCGTTAGCAACACATGGTCTTTACTATTCAGCCCAGGAGGCTATGTGCTGTGGAGAGGTTATTATGCCTTAGCAATCGTGAGTCGGACTTTAAAGAAAGTGATTATGATTCTGAAAATGTTTGTAAATTGCCGTATAGGTGACGGAAAATCACAAACAACATGCCGTATTTCGTAAATATTTGTGTTCATATATGGATTACCGGCAACAATCACGTGAGTAACATATTCTGCATGCTTTTCCCTTCATTGTGTTGTTTATTTAACTAAAATCGGTTGACTAACACCTTATTTGTGATGTTTTTACTAACGCGATCCGAAATTTTACAGAACCTGAAAAAATCTTGCCCATTCAGGGCTACAAAACGGACAAGCTTCTGCCCTGTAAAGGGTTAAGCAGATACAACAATCCATTATCGGTCAAGACGACAGGATGCCACAATGCACAAATCGAGTCACAGCGAAATATGTCAAGCAATAAATCTTGTAACATATTGTTAGAGGCTTCTGTGTTTATGCTGTGCCTGTTACTGATCTGTTAAATGGCAAAGTTTCACACCTGCATGTTGCCTCTGGAAACATACATGCTCCTGGTGATCTGACTTTGTTTGTTCTATCTGTCCCAACCAGCAAACGGCTTCATACCTCCTGTTTTTTTAGAGCACTTTTGTTCTTCGTTTAGTTTCTCCGTCGTTTTTCTGTCGTCTCCCAGCAGACTTCATTGTTGTAGTTGTAGTTGTAGTTGTAGTTGTAGTTGTTGTTGTTGTTGTTGTTGTTCTTGTTGCTGTTGTTGTTGTTGTTGTTGTTGTTGTTGTTGTTGTTGTTGTTGTTGTTGTTGTTGTTGTTGTTGTTGTTGTTGTTGTTGTTGTTGTTGTTGTCTTCCACTTCGTGAGCAGTATTTTCCTAGGATAAAGTAAATTCCCTAGCGGTTTGCTAGACCTGTCATACTTAGCTTTTTGTTTTTCGCACCGACTCGGCAGAATTCATTAACTACTGGCACCTTTCCGCCTTGACAGACGATATTTTGGTACATTGTGCTTCAAAAAATATCACACAACCTGGGCTTGAATTGTAAAGACCATGTGTTGCCCATGACGCATAATCCCTCTCTCGGCCTGTTTAGTTTACTCCAGAGGAAAGGTAACATCAATACATTTGGAACACGACTAGCTGCAGAAGCTGCCGGATCAGCAAAGCAATGCTCTAACTGTCAGCCTCTCCGAGCTTCTATCCGAGACCAGTTGCCAACCAAGGCTTAGGTGGTAGTCTGCCCTGCCAAGACATTTAGTCTGTAGGTTGCATTTCCTCGTTCCAGTATCGGACTTGTGTCATCCCAATTTGGCTCCTCCGCTCGAAGCACAATGCGGGGTGTCGGGTGTTGTAAGCGCCGCCCAACATTCGGCGCCAACTGAAAGCAGGTAGTACCGTCTACTGTCAAACAGTAGCTCAGTCACAGATAGTACCGTCTACTGTCAAACAGTAACTCAGTCACAGATAGTACCGTCTACTGTCAAACAGTAACTCAGTCACAGATAGTACCGTCTACTGTCAAACAGTAGCTCAGTCACAGATAGTACCGTCTACTGTCAAACAGTAGCTCAGTCACAGATAGTACCGTCTACTGTCAAACAGTAGCTCAATCACAGATAGTACCGTCTACTGTCAAACAGTAGCTCAGTCACAGATAGTACGTTCTACTGTCAAACAGTAGCTCAGTCACAGATAGTACCGTCTGCTGTCAAAACAGTAGCTCAGTCACAGATAGTATCGTCTGCTGTCAAACAGTAGCTCAGTCACAGATAGTACCGTCTACTGTCAAACAGTAGCTCAGTCACAGATAGTACCGTCTGCTGTCAAACAGTAGCTCAGTCACAGATAGTACCGTCTGCTGTCAAACAGTAGCTCAGTCACAGATAGTACCGTCTGCTGTCAAACAGTAGCTCAGTCACAGATAGTACCGTCTGCTGTCAAACAGTAGCTCAGTCACAGATAGTACCGTCTACTGTCAAACAGTAGCTCAGTCACAGATAGTACCGTCTACTGTCAAACAGTAACTCAGTCACAGATAGTACCGTCTACTGTCAAACAGTAGCTCAGTCACAGATAGTACCGTCTACTGTCAAACAGTAACTCAGTCACAGATAGTACCGTCTACTGTCAAACAGTAGCTCAGTCACAGATAGTACCGTCTACTGTCAAACATAGTTCAGTCACAGATAGTACCGTTCTACTGTCAAACAGAAACTCAGGTCACAGATAGTACCGTCTACTGTCAAACAGTAGCTCGTCACAGATAGTACGTCTACTGTCAACAGTGCTCAGCAACAGATAGTACCGTCTACTGTTCAACAGTAGGTTCAGTCACAGATCAGTCCCGTCTACTGTCAAACCCTTCTTAGTAACTCAGTCACAGTAGTACCGTCTATGTCAAACAGTAGCTCAGTCCAGATAGTTACTTCTGCTGTCAAACAGTAACTCAGCACAGCTAGTACCGTCACTGTCCTAACAGTAACGCAGTCACAGATAGTACGTCTACTGTCAAACAGTAGCTCAGTCACAGATAGTACCGTCTGACTGTCAAACAGTAGCTCAGTCACAGATAGTACCGTCTGCTGTCAAACAGTAGCTCAGTCACCAGATAGTACCGTCTGCTGTCAAACAGTAGCTCAGTCACAGATAGTACCGTCTAGCTGTCAAACAGTAGCTCAGTCACAGATAGTACCGTCTACTGTCAAACAGTAGCTCAGTCACAGATAGTACCGTCTACTGTCAAACAGTAACTCAGTCACAGATAGTACCGTCTACTGTCAAACAGTAGCTCAGTCACAGATAGTACCGTCTACTGTCAAACAGTAGCTCAGTCACAGATAGTACCGTCTACTGTCAAACAGTAGCTCAGTCACAGATAGTACCGTCTACTGTCAAACAGTAGCTCAGTCACAGATAGTACCGTCTACTGTCAAACAGTAGCTCAGTCACAGATAGTACCGTCTACTGTCAAACAGTAGCTCAGTCACAGATAGTACCGTCTACTGTCAAACAGTAGCTCAGTCACAGATAGTACCGTCTACTGTCAAACAGTAACTCAGTCACAGATAGTACCGTCTACTGTCAAACAGTAACTCAGTCACAGATAGTACCGTCTACTGTCAAACAGTAGCTCAGTCACAGATAGTACCGTCTACTGTCAAACAGTAGCTCAGTCACAGATAGTACCGTCTACTGTCAAACAGTAGCTCAGTCACAGATAGTACCGTCTACTGTCAAACAGTAACTCAGTCACAGGTAGTACCGTCTACTGTCAAACAGTAGCTCAGTCACAGATAGTACCGTCTGCTGTCAAACAGTAACTCAGTCACAGATAGTACCGTCTACTGTCAAACAGTAGCTCAGTCACAGATAGTACCGTCTACTGTCAAACAGTAACTCAGTCACAGGTAGTACCGTCTACTGTCAAACAGTAGCTCAGTCACAGGTAGTACCGTCTACTGTCAAACAGTAGCTCAGTCACAGATAGTACCGTCTACTGTCAAACAGTAACTCAGTCACAGGTAGTACCGTCTACTGTCAAACAGTAGCTCAGTCACAGATAGTACCGTCTGCTGTCAAACAGTAACTCAGTCACAGATAGTACCGTCAAACAGTAGCTCAGTCACAGATAGTACCGTTCTACTGTCAACAGTAACTCAGTCACAGATAGTACCGTCTACTGTCAAACAGTAGCTCAGTCACAGATAGTACCGTCTACTGTCCAAACAGTAGCTCAGTCACAGATAGTACCGTCTACTGTCAAACAGTAGCTCAGTCACAGATAGTACCGTCTACTGTCAAACAGTAGCTCAGTCACAAGATAGTACCGTCTACTGTCAAACAGTAGCTCAGTCACAGATAGTACCGTCTACTGTCAAACAGTAGCTCAGTCACAGATAGTACCGTCTACTGTCAAACAGTAGCTCAGTCACAGATAGTACCGTCTACTGTCAAACAGTAGCTCAGTCACAGATAGTACCGTCTACTGTCAAACAGTAGCTCAGTCACAGATAGTACCGTCTACTGTCAAACAGTAGCTCAGTCACAGATAGTACCGTCTACTGTCAAACAGTAGCTCAGTCACAGATAGTACCGTCTACTGTCAAACAGTAGCTCAGTCAAGATAGTACCGTCTACTGTCAAACAGTAGCTCAGTCATATCTGACTAAGACCTCAGTTCATCACTGTCTTTAATACGTTGCGGTGTAGGACAAAGGAGAGGGTGGGGGGTCGTCTTGAGCCTTATAAAACAACAAGGACGGCTGGCTTAGTGCAGTCGCCACGAACTGCGCAGGTTAGGGTTTTCTCCCTCCCCCCACTTCTCTCCCGGACAGGGAAAAAAAGAACCATTGACCTTACCGAAGTTCCGAACCCGGTTCACCAGAATGGGACACCGGTGTTCTAGCCTGTAGGCCAGCCGCTCTGGAGAATATAGATATTCAAAACTACTCACTTGCTGCACTTACTGGCCGCTCATAAACAGGTTTATGTACTTTGCTAAAGCTCTTGTTATGTGACCCGAGGGGGAAGATTAAATCACTAATGGGTCTGTCCATATGCAACAATGATTTTTGAACAGCAAGCCAAACATAGTTCTTGACTCTAACTTAATGGCTTGGCTCTCGGTTTACCAAACGTATGAAAAAAGATAGCGTATAAACTTTGGCCAGAAGACACATAGGCTTTGGCATAGACAGGAGCAAAACACCTGGCTCATAAATTGTATCGTTATTTTAAAAGGGCTTGCCAAATTGCACAGACAACGAAGAAAAGGTGGAAATAATTGTTTCCGCTTATCCGTGCCAGCTATCGTTAGCAAACAACAGCTTCTCTGGCTTGTGTGAGCCTCTTTATGTTTCTTATTCTTTAGATAACCTGATTTAGATGTTCACTTTATGTTCAGCGTAATCAGTGGATGATGATTGCCATTTATCACACTATTGCGTGTAACTTGAATGATAAGACACACTGTCGTAAGAGGGAGTACCCGTTTAGAAATCCCGATCAGGGTAACGTCAAGCTATGTTAACAGGTGGTAAATGAAGCTGGGGAGCCAAAAGGCAGTTGTTGGTTATTGTCTCAAGTTTCACGACGGTAGGCAGAGGATCTCTATATAGAGACAATGGCTGCGGTCACCGACTAGTATGGTCACTGCCAAGAAGGAATGGCAAATTATATTCTCTACAGATAACTCACATGTCATATCTGTGCATAATGTGTTGTGGAGAGGCATGGTCACCAACGCCATACTACTTGGACTATAAGAAGAATATACTGAGTTGAGTGCTTGGGGCGACACTGGGAGCTATGGATTTCGTGTGAAGTGATTTTATATCTATCCGCTGTTGTTTGTTGTGTTAACTGCATGTTCAGAAAATGACGGCCGTCGATTGCTGAACTAGCTAGTTTCACATTATGCAGTAATGTGTGTGAATCTGCTGTTTTTCTAGTGACTGCAACTTCTATCGACGAATAACTGTAATTTTCGTAGCGGACTTTTGTGTTGGCATTCTGGCAGCGACTTTATTCATGTATTTCAAGTACATGCATAAGACCGCTGCCAGAATGCCAACGCAAGTACTACTTGCCTGTGTGTGCTTTTGGGTTGCTGGTACTGCGTCTGTCCACCCTTCACATCGGACAGTGAGGGGCATTTTGTGTGATTTTCACTGGCACAGGAACGGAGCATTATGGGTGTGACTCTTTGCCGTAAAATTGGAAACGCGACTACAAACTTATACATCATGAAATTATTTGACCTTGAGCAGAAGAAATATATTCAAATTATTATGGTCCACCAAAACAATTTGATGAATTAGGGTGCCGCTGGCGTTTGCTGCATAATACACGATGCAGCGCTCACGCTTAACCAGACCAACACAACAATCAAGGCGGAATAAGTTCCAGAAGAATGATCATCTGCTTTTATTGGAGTCTCTAACGTGGAGGTCGTGTGTTACAGGGAACCTTAGGTGAAGCAAAGAATATTAACACTGTACCCTGCAATGCATGTCGTAACATGCGACTAAGGAAGGGTTGTACTTATGGCAAACTGCCCCGTGACGTAACTAAATTCAGTCACAAAATCCAACCACACCAAACAAGTCACATAAAGAAAAAAGAGCTACCCAGACAACCAAGAGGACAGGACGCTCTTATAGAAGAGATATGGCGCGTCCAGAGTGCTGACTGAATGTCTTTCACTTTGGGGAATCTCTATAATTGGCACCTAGAATGGCAAAACTATGTATGAATTAGGACAGATAGCACAGGTGAAAGAAGTAATGAAATATAATAACATTAGCATTTTGAGGTTAAGCGAAACAAGTTGTAACGTAACACGTAACAGGAAGATATCATCTATGCACAAGTAAAATGTCCTCTTCCTCCTCCTCCTTCTCCTTCTACTTTTCTTCGTCTTTTTCTTCTTTGTCTTCGTCTTTCTCTTCGTCTATAGATTAATGTCGTTGATTACTAGGCCACCAGGATGGCTCTCATCATGAACTAGACCGTGTTTTGGAGTTTATTTTTTTACCTCCATACATCTTGTAGTTTAATGTTGATATATCTACACAACTCTCCTCACCTCCATACATCTTGTAGTTTAATGTTGATATATCTACACAACTCTCCTCAACTCCATACATCTTAAGAGTTAATCTTGATATATCGACACAACTCTCTTCATTTGCACAAATCTTTGATTGCAATGTTGATGTACGGATACCTTTTATAATAAACATAACATGACAACGACCTGTGTTATTACTTTGACATTATAGTGACATTTTAAGATGCGGAAATGGGGTACAACTAAGCACAGGATATGAACATCGTTTGTGGGCTGGTTAAAAGACACACAGGAGGCGACATATTGATATGTAGGTTAGATCACATCATATGATAACATACAACACTCGTATTCGCGGGTAATTATGGATTGAGGAAAAGTTCAAGAAGTAATATTTCCGATCACAGTGTCTACAAATTGATTCTAATGAGATGCAGAAATAGGTGAGTTGTTTTGAAATTTAGACAATCAAGTAGTCTGTAGTACAGATCCATGATTGACTGATATACGAGAAAATTACAACAAAACGGAAATTTGTAAATCAAATAGCATGTAGCATCATGTTGCAGCTAGGTGGGTATCTTCGACATGTGTCGTACCGAACGGTGTAGGTGATCATGATCCTCCACAAATTTATCTTTAGTGTTCTTGATAAGTTCGACCACTGAGTGTCTTCCATGCCACTCTGTCAAACCACCAGCATTTTCTCCGTGAGTCAACTGGTATCTTCAGGATCCTCGATCTTCCTGACACAACCTTCTACAAACTGTTCGGTGTCTTCAACAATTTTGATCTTCTTGTTACAACCTTCTACAAACTGGCCGGTGTCTTCAACATTTTTTATCTTCATATAACAACCTTCGTTAAAGGACTTTTGAGATTTGGAACATGGAATGTACGGACACTATATCGAGCTGGAGCGGCCGAAGAACTAACCCGGGAGCTGGTTGAATATCAAATGGATATCACAGCAATTCAAGAAATAAGGTGGCCAGGAGAGGGTACTTTAGAGCAAAATGGAATGATTATAATATATGGAGGAAACACCCAAAATAAACATGAATTAGGAACAGGATTTGTCATCAAAAAAGAGTTATGGGGGAACTGTTTTAAACTTTAAAGCTTTTAATGACAGGATTAGTAAATTACGAATAAAAGGTAAATGGAAAAATATAACGATGATTAATGTACATGCACCTACTGAAGAGAAAGAAGATGATATTAAAGAAGACTTTTATAATGATCTGGAAGATGTCATAGAAGAAACCCCCAAACAGGACATCCTGATTGTGCTGGGAGACTTCAATGCAAAAATAGGTAGAGAGCAAACTAATAAAAAAGTGGCCGGTATGGAAAGCCTACATACAACTTCAAATGATAATGGATGGAGAGTCATCAACCTGGCAGAAGCCAAAGGACTGCAGATTAGCAGTACCAGACTACAAAGAAAGGATATACACAAACAAACTTGGAAATCATGTGACAAGAGAACCTATAATCAAATAGATCACATTTTAATTAACAACAGAAATGCATCAAACATACAGCAAGTCAGAAGTTATAGAGGAGCTGAGTGCCACAGTGACCATTTCCTCGTTGGAGCAAAATTTAAAATAAAACTTAAGAGAGCTTTCTATACTAAATTACAAAGATTACACCCAACATATAACAGAGAAAAACTACAAGACATTACAGTCAAAGAGAAATTTACAGATGAAATAAAATGTAAACTTGAAACTTTGCAAAACCCTTTGGAGGAAAGCGTTGACCAAACTTGGTTGAACATCAAGAATACAATTCAATCTACCGCAGAAGAATGTCTCGGTGTGTTAACCACGCATAGAAAGAACAGATGGTTCAATCAAAAATGTGAAGAAGCAGTCACTAGGAAGAAGAATGCCAGACATGTATGGTTAAATGACATCAATAACATCCAAAAGGAAGAGCATTATAGAAATGAATGTAAAGAGGCTACAAAAATAGTCAGACAGCAGAAGCGAGAATATATGAGTAATATAATCAAAGATATGGAAACTAATCACCAGAAAAATGAATCCAGAAAATTTTTTAAAGTACTGAAGTCAATGAAACGAGGGCACCAACAAAACACATATGGTTTAAAAGACAAAAATGGGAATATGATAAATACCAATGAGGAAATGTGCAACACATGGAAAGAATATTTTATTGAATTACTAAATTGTGAAGCTCCAAGTAACATTTTCCCACAGGAAGAGGTTCTAACATGCGAACCACAAATTGAAGAACCTACATTTGAAGAAATCCTATATGTAATCACACGACTTAAAAACAATAAGGCAACTGGGACTGATGGAATTGCTGCTGAATTTATAAAGGCAGGTGGCCATGCATTACATCTAAAGCTATACGAACTAATAATAAAAATCTGGAGGACAGAAGAATTACCCCATGACTGGAAAGAGTCATTATTGATACCTATCTTTAAGAAAGGAGACAAGTTCCAATGTGGAAATTATAGAGGAATATCACTACTGTCCACAAGCTATAAGATACTATCCGCAGTATTACTAAATAGACTAAAACCATATTCAGAAGACATATTAGGTGACTACCAGGCGGGTTTTAGACAAAACAGATCAACAATAGATCAGATATTTATCTTACGACAAATAGCCGAGAAACATTGGGAATATAAAAGAGATCTCCATAACATTTTTGTGGATTTTAAAAAGGCTTATGATAGTGTCCATAGGAATAGTCTATGGAATGTTATGCAGGAATTTGGAATACCAAGGAAGTTAATTAACATGACCAAACTATGCATGGAAGATACTTATAATATAGTAACATATAAAGGCAGGAAATCAGACCCCTTCCAAATAACATCTGGCTTGAAACAGGGTGATGCACTATCGCCGCTACTCTTCAATCTGGCTCTAGAGAAAGTTGTAAGGAAGGTAAAGGAGGAATGTGATATTGGAGGAACATCCAAGCTGCTTGGTTATGCAGATGATATAGATATTATAGGGCAAAGTGAACAAAAGACATTAGAAATATTGACTCACTTAAAGGAAAAAGCCCAACAGATGGGGCTGGTTATCAACCAAGATAAGACAGAATATATGGTAATTTCAAGAGACGGAATGGCTAAAAACTCTGGCCACATACAAATAGATAATATGACCATTAAAAGAACGGAAACATACAAATACCTGGGTACAATCTTCAACTGCTCCAACATCATAAGGGAAGAAATACAAACTAGAATCAACTCTGGAAATAAGATATACTATGCACTACAACATCTACTAAAATCAAAGGCGCTATCTCGTAACACCAAAATCACAATATACAAAACACTGATCAGACCAGTTGTGCTGTATGGCTCTGAAACCTGGAGTACAACGAAAGGAGACGAAGCCTTGTTACAAACCTTTGAGAACAAAATTTTAAGACGCATCTTTGGACCCATTAGGGATACACAAAGTGGAGAGTGGAAAAGAAGAAGTAACAAAGACATTTATGATTTGTTTAAGTCCCCGCTAATCACTGGTATCATGAAGGCTAATAGACTACAATGGCTGGGGCATATAGAAAGAATGGAAGATAATAGGGAAACAAAACTCGCTTACACTCAGGAAATAAATGACCGTAGACCCCGAGGTAGACCAAGAAGGCGGTGGAGAGATAATATACATACAGACCTACAGGCACTTGGAATCAACGACTGGCAAGAGAAGGTCCACCAGAGAGACGAATGGAGACAGATTGTATTTGCAGCAAAGAACCTCAATGGCTCGGAACGCTGAAGAAGAAGAAGATATAACAACCTTATACAAACTGTCCGGTGTCTTCAACATCCTTGATCTACATGTCACTTCCTCTCACAACCTTCTACAAACTGTCCGGTGTCTTCAACATCCTTGATCATCCTGTCACTTCCTCTCACAACCTTCTACAAACTGTCCGGTGTCTTCAACATCCTTGATCTTCCTATCACAACCTTCTATAAACTGTCCGGTGTCTTCAACATCCTTGATCTACATGTCACTTCCTGTCACAACCTTATACAAACTGTCCGGTGTCTTCAACATCCTTGATCATCCTGTCACTTCCTCTCACAACCTTCCACAAACTGTCCGGTGTCTTCAACATCCTTGATCTACATGTCACTTCCTGTCAACACCTTCTACAAACTGTCCGGTGTCTTCAACATCCTTGATCTACATGTCACTTCCTGTCAACACCTTCTACAAACTGTCCGGTGTCTTCAACATCCTTGATCATCCTGTCACTTCCTGTCACAACCTTCTACAAATTTCCCGGTGTCTTCAACATCCTTGATCTGCCTGTCACTTCCTGTCACAACCTTCTACAAATTTCCCGGTGTCTTCAACATCCTTGATCTGCCTGTCACTTCCTGTCACAACCTTCTACAAACTGTCCGGTATTTTCAACATTTTTTATCTTCATGTAACAACCTTATACAAACTGTCCGGTGTCTTCAACATCCTTGATCTACATGTCACTTCCTGTCAACACCTTCTACAAACTGTCCGGTGTCTTCAACATCCTTGATCTACATGTCACTTCCTGTCAACACCTTCTACAAACTGTCCGGTGTCTTCAACATCCTTGATCTACATGTCACTTCCTGACACAACCTTCTACAAACTGTTCGGTGCCTTCAACAATTTTGATCTTCTTGTTACAACCTTCTACAAACTGGCCGGTGTCTTCAACATTTTTTATCTTTATGTAACAACCTTATTCAAACTGTCCGGTGTCTTCACCATACTTGATCTTCCTGTCATTTCCTGTCACAACCTTCTACAAACTGCCCAATGTCTTCAACATCCTTGATCTGCCTGTCACTTCCTGTCACAACCTTCTACAAATTTCCCGGTGTCTTCAACATCCTTGATCTGCCTGTCACTTCCTGTCACAACCTTCTACAAACTGTCCGGTATTTTCAACATTTTTTATCTTCATGTAACAACCTTATACAAACTGTCCGGTGTCTTCAACATCCTTGATCATCCTGTCACTTCCTCTCACAACCTTCTACAAACTGTCCGGTGTCTTCAACATCCTTGATCTTCCTATCACAACCTTCTATAAACTGTCCGGTGTCTTCAACATCCTTGATCTGCATGTCACTTCCTGTCACAACCTTATACAAACTGTCCGGTGTCTTCAACATCCTTGATCTATCCTGTCACTTCCTCTCACAACCTTCTACAAACTGTCCGGTGTCTTCAACATCCTTGATCTACATGTCACTTCCTGTCACAACCTTCTACAAACTGTCCGGTGTCTTCATCATCCTTGATCTTCCTATCACAACCTTCCACAAACTGTCCGGTGTCTTCAACATCCTTGATCTACATGTCACTTCCTGTCACAACCTTCTACAAACTGTCCGGTGTCTTCAACATCCTTGATCATCCTGTCACTTCCTGTCACAACCTTCTACAAACTGTCCGGTGTCTTCAACATCCTTGATCTTCCTGTCACAACCTTCTATAAACTGTCCGGTGTCTTCAACATCATTGATCTACATGTCACTTCCTGTCACAACCTTCTACAAACTGTCCGGTGTCTTCAACATCCTTGATCTTCCTGTCATAACCTTCTATAAACTGTCCGGTGTCTTCAACATCATTGATCTACCTGTCACAACCTTCTACAAACTGTCCGGTGTCTTCAACATCCTTGATCTTCCTGTCACTTCCTGTCACTTCCTGTCACTTCCTGTCACAACCTTCTACAAACTGTCCGGTGTCTTCAACATCATTGATCTACCTATTACTTCCTGTCACAACCTTCTACAAACTGTCCGGTGTCTTCAACATCATTGATCTACCTGTCACAACCTTCTACAAATTGTCCGGTGTCTTCAACATCATTGATCTACCTGTCACAACCTTCTACAAACTGTCCGGTGTCTTCAACATCATTGATCTACCTATCACTTCCTGTCACAACCTTCTACAAACTGTCCGGTGTCTTCAACATCATTGATCTACCTGTCACAACCTTCTACAAACTGTCCGGTGTCTTCAACATCATTGATCTACCTATCACTTCCTGTCACAACCTTCTACAAACTGTCCGGTGTCTTCAACATCATTGATCTACCTGTCACAACCTTCTACAAACTGTCCGGTGTCTTCAACATCATTGATCTACCTGTCACAACCTTCTACAAATTGTCCGGTGTCTTCAACATTATTGATCTTCCTGTCACAACCTTCTACTTATGAACAATGTTAGTGGCCTCTAACGGTTCGCCAATTGATATTTCTGTGCAATTCGTCTAACTGAATCTTGCCTTTGCTTGGACTATTCTGCTTGCTATCTCTGTGTTACGTTTTGTATCCACCGTTATCATAAATCCTCGGTTACTTAATTTCTCTTCTTGTTTCGGTGTTAACCAGCCAGTTGTTATTATTTATTTTATTTTTTGTTGGTTATTTTTTTTTACTTTATTTTTTATTTTGGCGTTGGGGGGAGGGGGGGGGGGGAGGGTCAGTGTTAATTCTGGTTGCTTTTTTTTTTCTTGACAGTGGTAGTCGTCATCATCAGGTGTAATTCCAGCTGGTGTCGGCGTTCACACATCTCCACATATGATTGATCGATTTAGTGATGTAGGAACCGACATCACAGCATTCGGGGCATTCCCATGGCTCTCCGTCCCCATCCTCAGCAGCCAGCGAATAGTTCCAACACCAATAGTACCAGTAGCAATCTGATTATATGTCCGTCTCTCCTTTCCTCTGAGCGTCGAGCGTCGGCCAGATCCCCTCGTCACTCCTCGCTGTCTCATTCTTGCCAGACCATGGTGATCCATTTGCTCCTCCGAGGTGTACACGTGCTCCCACAAGGCCGCAACCACGTCTGCCTTGTCATGCGTCAATACTCCACCAAATTTTGCAGAGCCAACCAATCTGTCCGACTGTTCATTCCCCACACACCGGCATGCCCCGGAGAAAAGATCCAGGCGATGCTTGCTACCCGTGACCTCCGAAGCGCAGCAAGCCACTCTGCACGAAGCATGCCTGTCCTCACCTTCCTCAATGGTGTTCTTGCTCAACTCCGTTGATGATATTCATCCATATAACCGTCTCAGTCCATCCTGCACAAGTTCTCTCGATCTGTCTTTGCCTCTCTACCCACTGATTTTTCCAGTGGTCACACTTTACAGTTATGCCATCCTCATGTTTCTCACGGTATGCCTTATCTAGCGCCAGTTTCTCTCCATCACCGCTAGATCACGTACTTGTGATGCATATTGCGAAACGTTACACGAATCGATATTTCACACATCAAAAGAAATGCTAGCTCATATTACAACAAAACAAACAATATTTGCAAGAAAGACATCAGAACTAAATGATATACGATAAATACAAGACGAAACCAACAATAGCGTACAGAATAACATAATTGATTCTGTGCCAAACAAAATAGTAGTTTTGAACCACACACAAAGAAACACATGGTACACAATCAAATTACCAAGTATTATAATGCAAACTTCCGTTCACTGAAATTGCGGAAGATACCGCGAAACAAAACAAACACGAAAACCCTAGTATAGCGATATATCGTCCTTCTGTCCAAATGGGAGGTTACATGTCACAGTCTCACATGAGGGCGGTATTAATAGAAAGATAATAGAGAGTGGAGAAGGGATAGAACTCCAGAAAAAGGGAAAGAACCGAGTCACTCGAAGGCTCGGATAACCCAGAGCCTTCTCGAAGGACCGGTCAGCGTGTCCACAGCCCCGTGGACACCGATGGAGCCCGCCGATTGCGGGGTCCACGAGAAACTCGGACTCATACAGGCAACAAACTCCGTTCAGATACAATCTGACATCATTTATTTATATTATGTTACATTAAGCGTATCACAGGAGTTTACAATAAAGCAATAATACATGGTCGCTACAACAACTCTAT
Organism: Cepaea nemoralis; assembly: GCA_014155875.1. Classification (NCBI taxonomy): domain Eukaryota; kingdom Metazoa; phylum Mollusca; class Gastropoda; order Stylommatophora; family Helicidae; genus Cepaea; species Cepaea nemoralis. The sequence goes on from JACEFZ010008547.1 coordinate 20,884, forward strand.
CAGCTATCTAACGTGTGCGTAAAACCCCTAAAGACACTTGGGTTTCAATCTATCAAGTCCCCCTTAAGGTAAGCCCTGTTGCTTCTTCGATGTCCAGTCCGTGTCTGTCCTTCCACACGTGTCGTAATCCGACACGGGTGGTAACTCTCTCCGAGTTTCTCGTGGACCCCGCAATCGGCGGGCTCCATCGGTGTCCACGGGGCTGTGGACACGCTGACCGGTCCTTCGAGAAGGCTCTGGGTTATCCGAGCCTTCGAGTGACTCGGTTCTTTCCCTTTTTCTGGAGTTCTATCCCTTCTCCACTCTCTATTATCTTTCTATTAATATCGCCCTCATGTGAGACTGTGACATTACATTTGCCAATGTATTGTCCTTGGGCACTGAGTTGAGTTGAATCAAGAACCGACATCATTGCACTCGGGGCATTACCATAAGCGCTGAGTCCTCATCTTCAACAGCCAGCGAAAAGTTCCAATACTAATAATGCCAGATGCAATCTGATTATATGTCCGTCTTGCTTTACCTATGAGTGACGACTTTCGACCACCCCTTGCTGCTGCATTCTCTCTAGACCATGTTTGTCTGTTCTTCTGCATCCTCTCTAGACCATGTTAGTCTGTCTGTTTTCTGCATTCTCTCTAGACCATGTTAGTCTGTCTGTTCTTCTGCATCCTCTCTGTGTTGTGTTGTTTGTCCATAAAGAATGATGATGACCATTCATTTCATCCAGTGGGGTTGAAGGTATGGAGCTGTGGGTTCTAAGATGGCTGATAAGGCCTATTTTGGCTTCGAAATGTTCTTTGACAATGTGGGCAAAGAATGCTTGACGTTTCTGGAGGAGGATTTCCTGCAGTGGTTTTTCTGTCCTGCCTTTTCTTCACAGCTCTTGCAGTCCTGGTTGCCTCACAAGTGACTGCACTCTTGCGTAATGATGCACGCCATGAATTTCGGTCTCTGGCTGCAGTCTCCCAGGTGTCAAGATGAATTCCAAAAGCTTTCAGTGAGATTTTCAGAGTGTCTTTAAAGTGTTTCCTCTGGCCACGTTGGGAGCGTTTACCACAACGCAGTTCGCTGTAAAAGAATTCGTTTAGGGAGCCTGTGATCTGGCATGCGAGTCAAGTGACCAGCCCAGCGAATCTGATTCTTCATCAGTAGAGTGTGGATACTGGGCATGGACGCTCTTTCTAGGACTTCAGTGTCTGGAATCTTGTCTTGCCATTTAATCTTCAGTAGCTTCCTTAGGCAGACTGCGTGGAAGTGGTTTAATTTCCTAGCGTGTCGCTGATAAACAGTCCAGGTTTCACAAGCATATAGCAGTGTGGATAATACAACTAGTTTGTAGACGTTTAGCTTTGTTTGCAGGCTTATTCCAGTTCTGTCCCATACATTCTTTTACAGTCTGCCAAAGGCCGCACTGGCCTTGGAGATTCTTGCATTCACTTCATCATCAATTGTGGCAGCTTGTGACACAGTGCTGCCAAGATAGGTGAATAGGTGGAATAGGTCCACAACACTTAGTCTATGAGCATTCACTTTGATATTCGGCACAGTGTGATTATTCCCTGGAGCTGGCTGGTACATAACTACAGTCTTCTCCAAGTTGATATTGAGCCCAAATTTGGCACAGGCATGTGAGAAAGCTGAAACATTATGTTGCATGTCCGCCTCTGAGTTGGCGTATAGAGCGCAATCATCAGCAAACAGGAGCTCTCTGACGGTGTCGCTGTTAATTTTGGTTTTAGCTTTCAGCCTTCTGAGATTGAATAACTTTCCATCCATACGGTAGTTGATGTCTATTCCAATGTCGTCGTTCTCGAAGGCATTCGTCAACATGGCTGAAAACATGAGGCTGAACAGTGTTGGTGACAGGAAAGGGTTCTGACAGTTCACCATTTTCCTGTACTCTTGCCTGCATGCCATCATGAAATAGCCGCACTATTTGGACAAACTTTCGTGGACAGCCATTTTTTGCCATAATCTTCCACAGTCCTTCTCTGCTGACTGTATCAAAAGCCTTGGTTAGGTCAATGAAAGTGGAGAAAATTTCGCAGTTCTGTTCCTGACATTTCTCTTGCAGCTGCCTTGCAGCGAAAATCATGTCAACAGTTCCACGTTCTTTTCTGAAGCCACATTGACTCTCAGGAAGAAGACCTTGATCAAGATGGGCTGTGAGGCGATTGAGAAGAATTCTGGCGAGTATCTTCCCTGCAATTGAAAGCAAGGAGATGCCCCGGTGGTTGTCACGGGATTGGCGGTTTCCTTTACAATTGTAAAGGTGGACTATTGACGCGTCCTTGAAATCTTGTGGCATGGTCTCGTTCACCCATGTGTTTGTAAAGACTTGGTGAAGCTGCTCTGTTAGGACCGGCCCACCTACCTTGTATATCTCTGCTGGGATGGAGTCAGGACCAGGTGCCTTGCCGTTGGAGAGTTGCTGGATGGCTTTGTTTACTTCCACTATGGTTGGCAGGTCATCAAGTGTCTCATTGGTGGGAACTTGAGGAAGGCAGTTGATGGTTTCATCATCGAAGAAGGAAGTTGCATTTAAGATGTTGCTGAAATGCTCTGCCCAGCGTTGAAGGATTTCTTTCTTATCGATGACCAATGTTTCCCCATCTGCACTGAGGAGGGGAACTATGCCTGGTGATGTAGGATCATAGACCGCTTTCAGTGAGTCGTAGAAGTTGTATCATGTCTGTCAGCAAAGCCCTGAATTTCATCAGCTTTGCTGCTCAGCCAGGAGTCCCGCATGTGCCGAAGTTTCTGCTGCACTACTCTCTGAATGTTCTTGAAAGCATCCTTTTTTGATGTTGACTTTGGATCATTCAAATGTGCCTTGAGGAGAAGATGTTTCTCGGCCAGCAATTGGTTGATGTCTTCGGAATTTTTATCAAACCAGTCTTTATGCTTTCGGGGGGCTGGACCCAGGATTTCCATAGCAGTGTTGTAAATTATGTCCTTTAGAGCTCTTCATTCTGTTTCTGTATCCTGTTTAGCTGCAGCATTGGGCTCGAGGCGGTCTTCCAGCATATTTTCAAATGACTGCAGCATTTTCCTACTGTTTAGGCGGGTGACATTTAGCTTTTTTTGCATTTTCACCCCTGAGGACGCCTGTGGTGGCCTGATGTGAATGTTTATTTTCGAGACAATGAGACGATGGTCTGTCCAACATTCGGCACCACACATGGATTTTGTCACTCGAACGTCTTGTCTGTCACTCCTCCTGACGATGACATAGTCAATGAGGTGCCAGTGTTTCGAGCGAGGTGTGCATCCACGATGTCCTATTTCTCATGGGGAGACGGAAAATTGTGTTTGTAATCAGGAGATAGTGTTCGGCACATGTCTGAAGGAGGAGGAGTCCATTGCTGTTACAATTTCCGACTCCATGCTTTCCAGTAATGCGACTCCAAGAGGTGGTGTCCGTGCCTACTCTGGCAACGTTGGATAAAGAATGACTTGCGCGATGACTTGGATTAAAGTGAGGAAGAGTTGCGCAATTCGTCGACCTCACTCTCTCGCCTGAGTCCATCTGAGTCCAGTGGCAAGACAAGTCGAGACGACTGGAGACGAATACAGGTGCAGTGGATGACCAGGGCGCTCTACGTGCCTTGTCGTGCTCATTACGATCCACAACGCTTTGCAGGTAAACGCCGTCTTGCCCGTTGAATCAGGAATGATTTCTTCCGCGAAGTCTGCCGAATCCTGTCTTCACATGCTGGGTAGGCATACCCTAGTTTACCGCTTGGTTTGACACCAAATCGGCTACCCATGCCTGCTTTAGCCAGCCTCTCACAGCTGTTGCCCGGGGGGTGGCCGTGTCGCATGCTGACAGCTACTAGGAGCCACAGGCACGAGCTAGGTGTCAGACTTGGACCAGTGGGGGATGGGTCCTGAAAAGAACATGAGAGACATCCTTACCAAAGGTGCTACCAATGCCTGACACCCCGTACCCCCCGCATCCTCTCTAGACCATGTTAGTCTGTCTGTTCTTCTGCATTCTCTCTAGACCATGTTAATCTATATGTTCTTCTGCATTATTCACATGCTCCCAGAAAGTCTTCACCATGTCTGCCTTATCATGCATCAAATCACCCCTTAATGTTGCGGCCACTAGACTGCCCATTTCCAATCATACTAAAGTGTCCCGGAGAAAAGATCTAGCGAATGCTCACAACCTCACCAGTGTCCCGGAGAAAAGATCTAGCGAATGCTCACAACCTCACCAGTGTCCCGGAGAAAATATCTAGCGAATGCTCACAACCTCACCAGTGTCCCGGAGAAAAGATCTAGCGAATGCTGCACAACCTCACCAGTGTCCCGGAGAAAAGATCTAGCGAATGCTCACAACCTCACCAGTGTCCCGGAGAAAAGATCTAGCGAATGCTCACAACCTCACCAGTGTCCCGGAGAAAAGATCTAGCGAATGCTCACAACCTCACCAGTGTCCCGGAGAAAAGATCTAGCGAATGCTCACAACCTCACCAGTGTCCCGGAGAAAAGATCCAGCGAATGCTCGCAACCACACCAGTGTCCCGGAGAACAGATCCAGCGAATGCTTACAACCCATGGCGATGACTGTGGTTAAACTGATTATGGGCAAAGAATGCTTGACATTCCAGGAGGAGGATTTCCTGCAGTGGTATTTCTGTCCAGCCTTTCCTTCACAGCTCTTGCAGTCCTAGTTGCTTCACAAGTGACTGCACCCTTATGTAATGATGATGCACGCCACGAATTACAGTATTTAGCAGCAGTCTCCCAGGTGTCAAGATGAATTCCAAAAGTTAAAGCTTTCAGTGAGATTTTCAGTGTCTTTAAAGCGTTTCCTCTGGCCACCTTGGGAGCGTTTACCACAACGCAGCTCACCGTAAAAATTGACATCATAATACTCCGGACAAAGCCATAGAAGCTCCGTCTCTTACAACACTGGTTGCAGGTGGCCTCCGTGGCGGGGTGGTCAAGCCGCCGCCTCGCGGTCCGAAGGTTGTGGGTTCGATTCCGGGCTCCGACATTCAGTTTATAGGTGCAGTTCTCTTGGAGACTCCCGGGGGTCGTCGCTGAAGCTACGGAGTTCGTGCTCTGTGCGACACTTTCCGCAGGCAGCCCTGCAGAAAGGACCGAGCCGTGTGGGATAAAACCCGGTGCAATGAAGTCGATCTTCTGGCCTTTAAACTGGTTGTAACCATGACAATTTGTCCTATCATAGGTCCCTTCCTTCGAGAATCACGCACGATTCCCAATTCGAGCATTCTTGAATATATCCCTTCTTGTTCTATGTGCGTTGGTAATCATACTATTTGTATTTAATTGTTCTACGTGCGCTGGCAATCATACTATTTTATCTGCTTGTTCTACGTGCGTTGGTAATCATACTATTTTATCTGCTTGTTCTACGTGTGTTTGTAATCATACTATTTTAATTGTTTGTTCTACGTGCGTTGGTAATCATACTATTTTATCTGCTTATTCTACGTGTGTTTGTAATCATCCTATTTGTATTTAATTGTTCTGAAATACTAACAAATGGCAAGATATTGTGTCATTGATTATTGGAAGGAGCTGACAAATGGGAGTAGCATTATGTACCCAAAACACTTCATTGCACTTAAAGGTGTCCTTTATTAACTTGCTTTACTTACTTCAATGGCTAATTAAACGGCTAGACATTCTACAGACTAAATGTCCCTCAACTGACCAGACCGTTTGAACTAATAACTGAAGTCAGTGAAAAGAAGTAAATCCAAAGGGAGAAACAAGTTATTTTATCTACAGAATACTATACGTGCCTTTGAAGAAGATGTGAAGCACCAGATTAATCAAAATCGCTCAATACAAAGGAAGAAATAAGTACAATAAATCACTGAAATAAATAATAAACTATATTAATGGGAATTGCACAACAAATCTGTTTGACGCGGTGGTTGTAGCAAACATAAAAGGGTTAAATAGGTAAGGAACCTAATGACAGGTTTAGCAAACTGGTAGGGAGTTTACTTTATCCTAGACAATGCAGCTCTGGAATCATGGAGAAAATTGGAGGAAATTTGCTAGTCACGGGCGCTGGAATCTCAATAAACCCTCCCCACGACGCCTAATGGAATAAGTGAAAGACAACAACTGCAACAACAATAGCAAATATAATACATTTATTTTACTGGCGTTTGTTCGCTTTGAACTAAAGACTAGTCCACAGGCTTGTCCATGGGACACATTTTTCAGTCCCATTCCCATCCCATCCCACAGTCATTTTTCCTGTCCCATCCCATGGGATTCCCATGGGATTCCCATGATAATACTAATATGGAATACAGTTCAAATAAAATTATGAAATTTATGAAAGTTTAGGGTTAGTGTCTACTAAATAGGACTACATGTACAAAGAGACATGTAAATCAACAGAATTTATTAATTTTAATATTCAGGGGTATTTTATTAAAACAAAGTTTAATCTTAATATGACAATTCAGTGTCATTCTGACACTCTCATTCTGTTTCAGAGTCACTCTGCTCATTCAGCACATTATAAATTTCCTGCTAATCGACTATTTCTAATAATTCAGTTAATCCAGGTAATCCCTGAACCATTTCCACAATTTTCATCTTACATGCAAATCTGATATACACAGAGTTTATAACGAGAGCTGGTAACATCCGTTTTTGTAACTTACGCAACAATCCAGCTGCACTAAATAAGTGCTCTACTGCCGCTGAGGACACTAGTATGGCCAAGACAATTTTCGCACTTGCTGTTAGCAGTGGAAACCTATGTTCATTTTCCCAATAATTTAATGGTTGTGAAGTTGGTTGCCGTAATTTTTTAAACATGGTGACTTCATCCTCAAGGCATTTGTATCTGGGGTCATCAAACTGAAGTGTTTTGTTTGGTGGAAGATCAAAAAACTAAATCAAAATCACTTTTCGGGTTTTGTTCTACAACTCCTGCTACATCACACACAGCAGATGATTCAGAAGAAAGATTTAAATCTTTGATGAATGAAATAACAGTTGGAACAACAGACTTAGAAAAGGCGATCCAAACATTGGCCCATTTATCGGTGTCCACATTCCCTTTTTTCTCAGTAACAACTGACTTGACCATGTCTTCTATTTTGGCTTTAATGTCAACTCCAGTAAGGAATGCTGCAGTAACTGCCAGAGAACTGCCGCAATATGGCCAAAGTTTTTCTCCAATAATTTTTTGAAAGTTGAGACAATATTTCTTCACCTTGCTGCTGGAAGTTTCTTCGTCAATATCAACAATAACTTTGTACAACTGCTAGTGTAGGACGAAGTATAACAGCTACATTAAATGAGATGTAGTACCATCAATTCCTAGTTTGTCAAAAAAAAAGTTTTGAATGTCTCATGTATGTACAGCATTCCTTTAATCTGAACAATATTCGGAATGTGGTTTAAGAATTCTTCATCATCTTCAATAATGTAGTGCGAGTAATTTTTGAAATGGGCATTGAAACGTTGGTAATATGATCGCATGCGCGCATTTATTAATTTATCCGGTGTCCCACCACGAGATAAAGAATTGATACAAGTACATAAAGAAAAAGGAAGGATAAAAGGCTTTAAACAGGTTTTAAAAAAGTTGCTATGGCATGGCTACTGTCCCATGTGTCTCATGGGAAATACACATGTTTGCTGTCCCGTCCCATCCCATCCCATGGGACGTTTCCCATGGGATTCCCATGGACAAGCCTGCTAGTCCATATACGTGCTGCTGCTACTACTTCTAGTAGCACTGGACTGAATGTTGCGTGTGGATTAGCTTTCCCTTTTAACAGTGTCCCTCACCATCTGTGGAACCCATTACGATTTCAGAGGTACTTGTAATTTATATCCTCAAGCCAAGGACGATAAGTCAACATCATACATTTTGAGAACGGTAGTGGTTGAGTGGCCAGCACACTTGCCTGTCAATCTGGGACGCCTGTGTTCGAATCCCCATCGATGTGGATTGTAGTCCAATGCCCCGGGCTACCAGGTCGACTCAAACTAAAGTGAGTGCCCAGACATGACATTAGAAGTGAAGTCGGCGAGCGTGATCTCGACCCCAGCGCCAGTATCGTGACGGTTGGTTTACACACACGGGAGACTAGAACCATTTGTCCTTTACGCACGAAGGCGTGTAAATGGGTGGTTTGCTTTGTGGCTTGAACGTCGGGTTTCCATTCAGGAGACTCGGGTTCGAATCCTCGGTAAGGTGTTGAATATATTGTTTGTCTGTGGGGGGGGGGGGGGGGAATAAATAAAACCCTAACCTTCATAGTTGGCGGCGACTGCACTAGCCAGCCAGCATTAATTTCTCAGACTCTAGGGGCCTACTGTTCTACTTCGCAAGGTACTATTTGCAGTAATGACAGTCTTCTTTTTTATTTTTATTTGTTTTTTTTTTCTTTCTTGCTTGCTTTGAATTCAAGCGTACTCCATACACACTACTTCTAGTAGTGCTGGACTGAATGTTGCCTATGGATTAGCTTTCTCTATTAACAGTGTCCCTCGCCATCAGGCGAACGCACTCCGACTTCAGAGGTACTTGTAATTTACGTCCCCAAGTCAAGGACGAAAGGTCAACTCTTTAGTCCAACTGTCCAGTGTAGGGATTGAACCGCTTACCTCGGCATCATCACACCGGATGTTTAAGAACACGCGTTCTTATCCATTCGGCCATGCTGACCTTTTTGGTTTTAATATCCCAGTTGAGTTTAGTTGAGTCAGAATCGACTCCACAGCACCTGGGACATTCCCGTATGTGCTATGTCTTCAACAATATACCAGTTATAACATAGTAAAGTTGAACGGAGCATGACCTTTTTCGAACATAAAAAGTAAACAAATCGTAAAATGCATTAAACAAGAAACACACATATCTAGCTAATGAAATAAAATCACAGACATCAAAAAGCATTTCACATGAAAGTCACATATATGCAGACCAAAAAGCATAAACCTGAACATCAAAAGTATTAGAGTAAGAACAGAGTGCAAGAGAAACAGGGAGCCAAAGCAGACATCGGGAACCCCAGGCCGGGCAGGGTCGATACCTGCGACTAGGTTCCCGTAGATACCCCACAGCGATGTATCGAGTAGTGAGGCAAGATGGCCGTCCTCTTAATGAACAGTGTGGGTGATGTCACACATCTGGAGTGCGGTTTAGTGCAACTTCAAACATTCGACGAGCATCTTTGATTTTTTTTTTCCCTCGCTCGCTTTGACCTCCAACATAGTCTTGACTGAGGTGATTTTTGCATGTGGGCTAGCTTTCCCAATGACCAGCGTCCCCTGCCATATGGCGAATTCATTCCGACTTCTAGGTTAGTTGTATAATTTGCGTCTCCAAGTCAAATATGAGAAGCCGGAGTTAAAGTGCAACTGACCGTTGTGGAAAGAGAACCCGCTAGCCCGCCATCAGCGAGCGAGCATTCTTAACCTTTCGGCCACGAAACATCCTGCACTTTTGATGCGAGGCTCTGCCCCTCGGTACACGGTTTACGTAGTCGGTATCTGTCTGGCAGTACGTAGTTGGCATATCTCTCTGGCAGTACGTAGTTGGCATATCTCTCTGGTAGTACGTAGTTGGCATATCTCTCTGGCAGTACGTAGTGGGCATATCTCTCTGGCAGTACGTAGTGGCATATCTCTCTGGCAGTACGTAGTGGGCATATCTCTCTGGCAGTACGTAGTCGGTATCTGTCTGGCAGTACGTAGTCGGTATCTGTCTGGCAGTACGTAGTCGGTATCTGTCTAATGGTACGTAATCGTATCTGTTTGGCAGTACGTAGTCGGTATCTGTCTGGCAGTACGTAGTCGGTATCTGTCTGGCAGTACGTAATCGTATCTGTCTTGCAGTACGTAGTCGAAGAAAGAAAGAAAGAAAGAAAGAAAGAAAGAAAGAAAGAAAGAAAGAAAGAAAGAAAGAAAGAAAGAAAGAAAGAAAGAAAGAAAGAAAGAAAGAAAGAAAGAAAAGAGCTTAATTTGGCAGTACTCACCCAGACAACAAATCACTTCTGTTCTAGTTTTCAGAAAACACAGCGACAATAATTACAAACCAGTAAACACAATTTAGAGCTAACTGAAGCTTGCCGACTTAAGAGTTGACACAGCTGATAAATGGAAAACTGCGGGAACAAAACAGCACATGGTGGATGCATGTACGTTTAACTAATTAAGTGTCATGGGATGATTAATCGTCTTAAGCGACTTCCTGTATCTGCCATAGGCTTAGATACACTAGTATTCTCTAAGATCACCCTTTAATTTGATATATAATACAACATGTCTGCTGCTATTTTAACAACTTTTAAGTCATAACCGTGCCACACCCCTACTTCCCATTTTCCGCCATCAGTGTTTTATTTGGTCCAAATCTAGTTTTTGCTTGGCACTTAATCTGTGAACTACCTGGATCAGTGTAAATCACAAGATCCTAAACTCCGGTGAATTTACGAAAACTATAACCACTATTAATTATGTTTCCCAAACAAGACACGGTTGGTCCAGGGGTGTCACATTGCTAGCTTCATGCGTCGTGGGGCGTGTGGTTTAGAAAGCACTAAGTACGTTCTGTTCAGATGCCTTGAGCATCATGTCTTTTCACTATTTAAAAAAATGTTAGTTGCATGTCCTTTACAGGAAGTCGCATACAACCCCAGTTTGTGATTTCTTGGCAAGTTTACTTTCAGTAGTTAAGCATTGCTGTCTGAACGACCAGCACTCATACAATTTTATAAAAACCAGCGCAAGGCGTTCTGCTTCCAAACCACCCGAAGCTGTGTTTCTAACGAGGAATGAAGGATTACGAATCGCGTTCGCCACCCTTTCATCACGGTGACATGTTTTAGAAAATAAAATGGTGGTAATACCGTGTTTCCCAGAAAATAAGACCTACCCTTATGGTAAATCCTAGCAGGATTTTTCAGGATGCTTTAATATAAGACCTACCCCTAAAATAAGCCCTAGTTAAGATCGCCAGCTAGAATGAGAGACTTGTTGCCGAATGGCCAGTCGGAGTACAGACGCTACTGGTGGGCACTTGATAATGAACGGATGTGGTTCATAGTTCAATACGTCACTCGTGTTAAGAAGATGACATGACTGTATTTGAATAAATGTAGAATTGTGTACACGAATAAATGTAGATTTCTGTATCTGAAAAAAAAAAAAAAAAATAAGACATCCACCGAAAATAAGCTCTAGAGCAGGAGTGGCCAAACTACGGCCCGCGGGCCGCATGCGGCCCGGCAACTGATATTATGCGGCCCTCGAGGACATTTAGAAATAAAAATGTTTACTTCGTTTATAAGTTATATTGTTGGATTTTACCTCCCCTCATCCCCCACCCCTACCCTCCAACTGACAGTATACCACAACAAGCAATCATGTACAGACCACATGGAACGAGAAGAAGAGCCGGCCGCGGCGTAAACGATAGAAAGAGGGAGTAACAGAGTCCATGGGAATGTCGATACATGAAGCCCATAAACGGGCACTCTCCCGTTGTTTATGTTTCACCTAGACACCGCAAGGTACAAGAAGAACCTGATGAGATGATGATGATGATGATGATGATGATGATGATGATGATGATGATGATGATGATGATGATGATGATGATGATGATGATGATGATGATGATGATGATGATAATGATGATGATGAGAACCAGTTCTGAACTTCAAGTGTACGCTCTTCTGTTTTAGAACACCTTCAGACGTCACCATGACCATATGCAAAGACAGCATCAGTCAATTTGAACTTGTTGATATTTCTATAAAAGTTGTCTCATCTCATCTCATCTTGTTCCCCTTGAACCCTCAGGTGTGGAGGTGAAGCACAAACAGTGGGGGAGTGTCCATTTATGGGCTTCATATATCGAGATTCCCAGGGACTCGGTTATTCCCTCTGTCCATCATTTATGTGGTCGGCCTCTTCTTCTGGTTCCAATTGGTCTATACATCATTGATTGATGTGGTATATTGTCAGTTAAAAGCCTAGTTATGTGGCCGAACCATTTCACTTGCTGTTTTTTTAATGAGAGTTAGTCAACTGTACGGTCTCTCTGGAGAGGGGTTAACATCTTTCTCCGTAATCCCATATATTCTCGTGGGTAACGTAACCTGCGCGAGAATCGGTAGCGGTCTCGCCGCGTTGGTAACTTACTGGGTATGTGTGCCAGTCGCTCAGAAAGCAATGGCAAACTACTGAGCGTAATCTTGCCTATTAAATCAACAGCAGCTGAAAAATGCTGATGCTGACTGCAACATCCTGTAACGGATATGCACACACACAAAAAGTCAACTGTATATAAATTCGGCAAGAAAGAAATATGAGGAGCCGAACAATAGAACAAATATCACCACCTCGAGTTAAAGCATTCATTGTAATTTCCCCCCCCCCCCCCCCCCCCCCCCAAGTTCAGTAATTGAACATGTGCGCCCTTCAGTATTCACAGAAATCATAAAATTGGTTTAAAAGGGGTTAAACGGTAAGAGAGTCGACTTCATTGCACTGGGTTGTATCCCATATGGCTCGGTCTCTTTCCGCAGAGAGGCCTGCACAAGCGTCGCACAAAGCACGAACTCCGTAGTTCAACCGACGACCCCCAGAAGTCCCTGTGAAAATTGCATTCGTGAATTGAACCCACAACCTTCGGAGCGCGAGGGAGGCGGCGTTACCACTTCTCCACAGAGAGTCTGCCTACTTAAGACGGGAAATATTCAGACAGAAATATAAGTTAATGATACTAGCACTGTGTTTTATATGAGTTAATGATACAATCACTGTGTTCGTTAGCTTTTTCATGTCTGTCTAACGGAGTCAGTCAATGGTGATCAAATATTATGATCAGAGATTAAGAGCAGAATACAACAAAAATGTTGCGTGTCCCTTACGGGACGTTGCAGTCAACACCAGCATTTTTCAGCTGCTGTTGATGTACTAGGCAAATGTTACGTTCAGTAGCTTGCCATTGTTTTCTGAACGACCGGCTCCCATACCAGCACGTTATAACACAACGCGACACGGTCTGCTGCACAAATCGGTCGCAGCTGAGTTTCGAACGCCTGGTACCCGGCTCACGAACCGCGTTCGCAAGCCTTTGGCCACGGAGACCGGAGAGCAGAATAGGGCAGGCAAAAGACGCATATCAGAAAATGAAGAGTATCTTATGTAATAAGTCACTATCACTGAATGTAATAAAGAGAGTGCTGAAAGGCTATCTATATAGAACCAGTTTTGCAGAATGGCAGTGAATCTTGGAATGTAAATGAACAAATTAGGAAGAACTTAGAAGCAACAGAGATGTGTTTTTTGAGACGAATGTTGCGAATTCCTTGGACTGCCAGAGTAACTAACAATGATTGCCTGAAAGAGGCTAATGAAACTAGAACACTATATACAACAATAAGAAAGAGACAAACAGCTTTCGTTGGTCATGTGATGAGAAGAGAGACATTGGAGAACATCGTGAGAACTGGAAAGATCGAGAGGAAGAGAGGCAGAGGCAGACCAAGAGAAATGTTACTGGATGGATTGAGACGGTGGCGTGGAGGAATATCATCAGCAGAGTTGATCCAGAACACCAAAGACCGAGATCTGCGGAGAGTCATGAACGCCTACGCCAGCTGGCAGGGCACTTGATGATAATTATGAAAGTTGCTCGCTGGTTTCAAGAAAAATGTGTTTGTATCCCATTCAACTTCGGTCTGTTGACGCGCTATATAACTGGTGCCTATGGTATTTCTTTTCTGTTTGTGGAAATAAAGCTGCGTGTGTCACTTCCTGATTTCTAAGTAAAGCTGCATTATTTCATGTTATTTTATATTGCCTACTTTTCCAGAGCTTTACCACATTTCCGCTAATTTGTATCTATACTTTAACTATGTAAAGAACATACAACTAACTAACCGGTCTGTTAAAGTTAAGAACTTTACATTACTTACCGAACAGGAAAATCAAAGCAACACGCGAAATCAAGAAAGCAGCAGACTTATTTATGAAATAAGAACACAGAATGAAATAATGATTTTATCCCCGTGTTTTTCTCTTGCCGAGATGTTTATGTCTGTTGCAGACGACTCTGATCGCATATTGATTATCATAAAGTGCTCTTGTGAGCCAGAAGCAGAATTATTTTAGATGTGAGCGGCTGATACATTTTGTATTCAAGATTTCACTTCTTGCCCGCGCTCGGGGCGCATGCTTGCGTACTTGAACCAATGGCGTATGCGCGAGGGAGAAGAGAAAAAGATGGCGTCTTTGCGGCCATTACTGAACAATGGGTAAACATAATTTGCATCTTGGCTTGTCTGCGGGCAGTGTGATGGGAAAAGAAGTACAACGTAAGTAATATAAGACCACAGTGGCTCGTATACCGTGGACAAACAGAACACCACTGTTAAAGATACAGATCTGTTGACAGCATTAAGGTGCTTAACCGACAGTGTACAGAAAACTTCCGGTCAGATCACGTGACGGCTGGGGCATTGAAATGTGAGGTACCTCTACCACTACACCACAGAGTTAATCAATGCATTCATATGACGTCATGAAAATACGCAGTCGGGCTAAGATGGTGAACTTATAATAATAATAATAATAATAATAATAATAATAATAATAATAATAATAATAATAATAATAATAACAACAACAACAACAATAATAATAATAAATTGTCCCCAAGCAGTTTCCTGCTATTAAGTTAGTTGCTTATCCTTTACAGGACGTCGTAGTCAACCTTATAATTTGTTGGCTGTTTGTGATTTCTTGGTAAGTTTACGTTCAGTAGTTTGCCAATGCTTTCTGAAAGACCGGCACTCATACCAGTTGAGTTGTTGGGCTGAGCTAAAAACCGACATCACTGCACTCAGGACATTCCCATACGTGCTCAGTCCCCTCGTTCAACAGCCAGCTACGAATCACACTACTAATCGTTCCCACCGCTATCTGATTAAAAGTTCTCATTGTCTGCCCTCTCAGTTTGGAGATTCTTCCAGAAATCATACCATTGTGCGAAAACAAACACAAAGCGGTCTGTTGTCAAATAGCCTGCAGCTGTGTTTCGAACGCGGTATGCGGGATTACGAATTGCGTCCGCAAACCCTTGGCCACGGAGCAGGATCAGTGATGTGAAAGCGCTGTCACATTTTAATAGGTCAGAGTAAGTAGGAACAGGTGGCCATTTTGTCCCTCATTTTGGTAAGCGTCGATTCCTGGCTTCGAATCCGCACCGACCGTACGCATGACATCACCGACGCAGTTGGCTATCAACTTCGTCAGCGCGGCCGCCAATTTCTACTAACCGAATCATCATTGCAGAGAGGCATTGGAGAATACCGTGATGATTGGAAAGATCGAGAGGAAGAGAGGCAGAGGCCGGCCAAGGGAAATGATGCTGAATGGATTGAGACGGTGGCTTGGAGGAATATCAGCAGAAGAGTTGATCCAGAATACCAAAGACCGAGATATATTGAGAGACACGAAAGCCTACGCCAGCTGGCATTGCCCTTGATGATGATGATGATGATGATGAATCAACTTTGAAAAAAGACAACACCATCATCATGATCGTATGCCTTGCAGACCAGCCTAGGTAGTTCATTTCCTTCCACAGATCTTGGGTCTTGGTGTTCTGGTCAACTCTGTTGAAGATATGACTCCACGAAATTGTTTGACCATCACGCGTTGTTCGTCTCCATCAGTAACTTCCTCTTTTACTGCGGACCTTCCAAGTCCCATTTTAATACCAAAGAACATTGTATGTCTCTGTCTTGTAGCTGTGTATATGTTCTACTTTCATCCAGCCTGTCCCAGGCAACTGTTGCTAGTTTCTCTGGCAGTCCAGGGGTATTTACAATTTGCGTCTCAGAAACCACATCTCCACTGTATCCAAATTGTTCCCAACATCTCAACTCATCTCATCTTGTTCCTCTTGTACCTTGATGTTCCCAACTACTCATCTCATCTCATCTTGTTCCTCTTGTACCTTGATGTTCCCAATTTCTCATCTCATCTCATCTTGTTCCTCTTGTACCTTGATGTTCCCAACTTCTCATCTCATCTTGTTCCTCTTGTACCTTGATGTTCACAATTTCTCATCTCATCTCATCTTGTTCCTCTTGTACCTTGATGTTCCCAATTTCTCATCTCATCTCATCTTGTTTCTCTTGTACCTTGATGTTCCCAACATCTCATCTCATCTCATCTTGTTCCTCTTGTACCTTGATGTTCCTAATTTCTTATCTAATCTCATCTTGTTCCTCTTGTACCTTGATGTTCCCAATTTCTCATCTCATTTCATCTTGTTCCTCTTGTACCTTGATATTCCCAATTTCTCATCCCATCTCATCTTGTTCCTCTTGTACCTTGATGTTCCCAACATCTCATCTTGTTCCTCTTGTACCTTGATGTTCCCAATTTCTCATCTCATCTCATCTTGTTCTTCTTGTACCTTGATGTTCCCAATTTCTCATCTCATCTCATCTATTCCTCTTGTACCTTGATGTTCCCAATTTCTCATCTCATCTCATCTTGTTCCTCTTGTACCTTGATGTTCCCAATTTCTCATCTCATCTCATCTTGTTCCTCTTGTACCTTGATGTTCCCAATTTCTCATCTCATCTCATCTATTCCTCTTGTACCTTGATGTTGCCAATTTCTCATCTCATCTCATCTTATTCCTCGTGTACCTTGATGTTCCCAACTTGTTCGTTCATAATCCAGGATTCATTAATTTACAGCAATAACAGAAAACAAAACAAAAAAACAACAATAATTAGTTTAGTTTAGTCAACGCATCAACATCACGGCACACGGGTGTAACCCATAAGTGTTCCGTTCTACTCCTAACTCAAGCCTGAGTCCGGAGAATCTCAGCTCAGTGCACGAGCTCCGTAGCACCGGCGAGGATCCTGAAATACTTTGGGTAGATTTTTAACTCGAAATTTTGCCCGGGCAGCGCGGTTAGGCTAACAACAACAACAACAACAACAACAACAACAACAACAACAACAACAACAACAACAAAATAACAATAACAACAACAGAAAACGCAGGTTGTGTAGTATTCAGTACTTTTCCTGACATTAAATCACACTGATTTATTACATACAATATTGTTCATCTTTTGCTAAATAAGAAACCTATGGCAGGTCTAGCAAACCGGTAGGGAATACACTCCGTGGGGAAGAGGTTACGGGCGCAGCTCGTAACCCTGTATACCAG
Organism: Cepaea nemoralis; assembly: GCA_014155875.1. NCBI lineage: Eukaryota > Metazoa > Mollusca > Gastropoda > Stylommatophora > Helicidae > Cepaea > Cepaea nemoralis. Next base: position 38,119 of record JACEFZ010008547.1, read on the forward strand.
CGTTCGAAACACAGCAGTATCGGTTATTTATGAAATGGTTTGGGTGTCGGCCGTTCAGAAAGCAATGGCAAACTATTGAACGTAAACTTGCCCGGGAATCACGAACAGTCAACAAATGCTGGGGTTGATTGCTACGTCCTGTAAAGACATGCAACTAACTTTTTTGTTTAGACAAGTGGTTCTCAACCTTTTTTTTTTTTTTTTTGGTCCATGCACCGTTTCACCATATAGCAGAATGTTATTTCCCCCTTTCCAGCGAATGAAAGAAGAAAATCCCCCCCCCCCCTTTCCAAAACTGTCAGCCTCAAAAGGTTGCATTTTTTATATTCACAATATTTTATTAACGCACCAAATTAATTATATTACAATAAACAAACAGTTTAAACGTCAAAGAATTGTCACTTAATAGGATATTGTGCCTGAAACCATTTTGAGTCTGCCAATCTGTGGTCTTAATTCTCATTCACCCCTTGAAGGTGGGGGAGGGGTGGGTTCGGGGTGGGGGGGGGGGGGGGGGACCCCACCGGTTGAGTACCACTGTCCTAAACAAAACCGCTCGAGAAAATGTGGAGGAAATTGAAGGAAAGGCGCTAAAAGCATGCTCTGGAACTCCAATGGCTCCTCCCCCACGATGTCTACCGGCATAAGCGGAAGACAACAGCAACAACAACAACAACAAAAGCAACAACAACTTATGCTCGGCCTACTCTACTCTTCAATATTAATTGCTAGAAAAACTGAGCTCGATTTGAACGTTGGGGTGGCCATAAAAGGGCAGTACAACAAGTACACGAGTGTTCCCATCAATCAGCAATGAACGGAATATTTACTGGCTGTGAGCTGATGAATTTATTACCGAGGGAAGCAGGAAGTGCGGATAATTAATGTGTCGTGGGTTGTGGTGGACAAACATGAATGAACGGTGTGGATACTGTAGTGTTCTAGTGTGTCAGGCATGTTGCCGGGACTAGTGTGTGTCATGATCTTAGAGAGATGTTGATGACGTAGTTTTGTGATATTAGAGAGATATTGATGACGTAGTTTTGTCATGATCTTATAGAGATATTGATGACGTAGTTTTGTTATATTAGAGAAATATTGATGACGTAGTTTTGTGATATTAGAGAGATATTGATGACGTAGTTTTGTGATATTAGAGAGATATTGATGACGTAGTTTTGTGATATTAGAGAGATATTGATGACGTAGTTTTGTCATGATCTTATAGAGATATTGATGACGTAGTTTTGTTATATTAGAGAAATATTGATGACGTAGTTTTGTAGGGATATTAGAAAGATATTGATGACGTAGTTTTGTTATGATCTTATAGAGATCTTGATGACGTAGTTTGTGATATTAGAGAGATATTGATGACGTAATTTTGTCATGATCTTATAGAGATATTGATGACGTAGTTTTGTTATATTAGAGAAATATTGATGACGTAGTTTTGTGATATTAGAGAGATATTGATGACGTAGTTTTGTCATATTAGAGAGATATTGATGACGTAGTTTTGTCATATTAGAGAGATATTGATGACGTAGTTTTGTCATGATCCAATAGAGTTATTGATGACGTAGTTTTGACATGATATTAGAAAGATATTGATGACATAGTTTTGTCATGATATTAGAGAGATATTGATGACGTAATTTTGTCATGATCTTATAGAGATATTGATGACGTAGTTTTGTTATATTAGAGAAATATTGATGACGTAGTTTTGTAGGGATATTAGAGAGATATTGATGACGTAGTTTTGTAGGGATATTAGAGAGATATTGATGACGTAGTTTGTCATGATCCAATAGAGATATTGATGACGTAGTTTTGTCATATTAGAGAGATATTGATGACGTAGTTTTGTCATGATCCAATAGAGTTATTGATGACGTAGTTTTGACATGATATTAGAAAGATATTGATGACATAGTTTTGTCATGATATTAGAGAGATATTGATAATGTAGTTTTGTCATGATATTAAAGAGATATTGATGACATAGTTTTGTCATAATATTAGAGAGATATTGAATGACGTATGTTTTGTTATATTAGAGAGATATTGATGACGTAGTTTTGTCATGATCCAATAGAGTTATTGATGACGTAGTTTTGACATGATATTAGAAAGATATTGATGACATAGTTTTGTCATAATATTAGAGAGATATTGATGACGTATGTTTTGTTATATTAGAGAGATATTGATGACGTATGTTTTGTTATATTAGAGAGATATTGATGACGTATGTTTTGTTATATTAGAGAGATATTGATGACGTATGTTTTGTTATATTAGAGAGATATTGATGACGTATGTTTTGTTATATTAGAGAGATATTGATGACGTATGTTTTGTTATATTAGAGAGATATTGATGACGTATGTTTTGTTATATTAGAGAGATATTGATGACGTATGTTTTGTTATATTAGAGAGATATTGATGATGTAGTTTTGTCATGATATTAGAGAGATATTGATGACGTAGTTTTGTCATGATATTAGAGAGATATTGATGACGTAGTTTTGTCATGATATTAGAGATATTGATGATGTAGTTTTGTCATGATATTAAAGAGATATTGATGACATAGTTTTGTCATAATATTAGAGAGATATTGATGACGTATGTTTTGTTATATTAGAGAGATATTGATGATGTAGTTTTGTCATGATATTAGAGAGATATTGATGACGTAGTTTTGTCATGATATTAGAGAGATATTGATGACGTAGTTTTGTCATGATATTAGAGATATTGATGGCCTAGTTTTGTCATGATATTTAAAAAAAATATTCCCAGTGACTTATGTAAATCACTGTTTATATCAATTCTGAAAAAGTCAGAAGTCTTGGAACGTGATCAACATCGAACAATCAGCATAGTGAGTCACATCACAAAGATTAAACTAAGGATCATCATGAAAAGAGTTAGGAAGAAACCAATCAATCAATCAATCAATCATGTGCCATGCCGGAAAGCGTGGGTGGTCATTTCACTCGATCACCAGAAAATACAACTCGAAATAGGAGAAGAACAATGTGAGCTCGTAGAAGGCAAGGGTACAGTAAATGATGTGTCTATGCTGAGAACATTAATTGAATATTCTATAGAAGTAAATAAAATATGTGCTTTATGACTACACAAACAAACAGTATACCACAACAAGCAATGATGTACAGACCAGACGGAAACAAAGGAAGAGGCCGACCACGTAAACGATAGACGGAGGGAATGGCAGACTTCATGGTAATATCAATATATAAAGCCCATAAGCGGGCACTCTCCCGATGCTTATACTTCACCTTGACACCGCAAGGTACAATAGGAACAAGATGAGAGAAGAGATGAGACCACACAAAGGCTGTCGATAAAGTAAGTTATACCAACATGATGAGGATGCTTGTGGATCGACAAATTGATGAGAAAGACCTAAGACTTGTAAATATCATATATTGGAAATATACATGAAGCCGCCTTCAACATTGATAATGAAGTAGGTCAATCCGGCATCCATCATGTGCCATGCCGGTAAGCGTGGGCGGTCATGATTCGCCCCTTCACTTGATCACCAGAGTCGTGGATCAGCTCAGTGTTCCTGTCTCGACCATGCCACGTGGCCAAGCCATCCAAGTATTTACTTCTCTGTCTTCCACATCATAATGGCTTGGAGAGAAGGTGATGGAAGGCGTGGTTCCTTGTAGAAGAGGCGGGGTTCAACCAACAAGAAGAGCAACTCCCGGTTTGTGAACATCCTTGTGTTGTTTGCCCATCAAGAATGATGATGACCATTCATTTCATCCAGTGGGGTTGACAGTATGGAGCCGTGAGTTCTAAGATGGCTGATAAGGCCTATTTTGGCTCGAAATGTTCTTTGACAATGTGGGCAAAGATTGCTTGACGTTTCTGGAGGAGGATTTCCTGCAGTGGTTTTTCTGTTCTGTCTTTTCTTCACAGCTCTTGCAGTCCTGGTTGCCTCACAAGTGACTGCACCCTTGCGTAATGATGCACGCCACGAATTTCGGTCTCTGGCTGCAGTCTCCCAGGTGTCATGATGAATTCCAAAAGCATTCAGTGAGATTTTCAGAGTGTCTTTAAAGCGTTTCCTCTGGCCGCCTTAGGAGCGTTTACCACAACGCAGCTTTCAGCCTTCTGAGATTGAATAACTTTCCATCCATGCGGTAGTTGATGACTATTCCAATTTCGTTGTTCTCGAAGGCATTCGTCAACATAGCTGAAAACATGAGGCTGAACAGTGTTGGTGCCAGGACACATCCTTGCTTCACTCTATTGGTGAGAGGAAAGGGCTCAGACAGTTCACCATTCTCCTGTACTCTTGCCTGCATGCCATCATGAAATAGCCGCACTATTTGGACAAACTTTCGTGTTCAGCCATATTTTGCCATAATCTTCCACAGTCCTTCTCTACTGACTGTATCAAAAGCCTTAGTAAGGTCAATGAAAGTGGAGAACATTTCGCAGTTCTGACATTTCTCTTGCAGCTGCCTTGCAGCGAAAATCATGTCAACAGTTCCACGTTTTTTCTGAAGCCACATTGACTCTCAGGAAGAAGACCTTGATCGAGATGGGCAGTGAGGGGATTGAGAAGAATTCTGGCGAGTATCTTCCCTGCAATTGAAAGCAAGGAGATGCCTCGGTGGTTGTCACAGGATTGGCGGTTTCCTTTTCGTTTGTAAAGGTGGACTATTGACGCGTCCTTGAAATCTTGTGGCATGGTCTCGTTCACACATAATATATGACGTTGGATGAAGAATGACTTGCGCGATGAATTGGATTAAAGTGAGGAAGAGTTGCGCAATTCGTCGACCTCACTCTCTCGCCTGAGTCCATCTGAATCCAGTGGCAAGACAAGTCAAGACGACTGGAGACGAATACAGGTGCAGTGGATGACCAGGGCGCTCTACGTACCTTGCCGTGCTCATTACGTTCCACAACGCTTTGCAGGTAAACGCCGTCTTGCCCGTTGAATCAGGAATGATTTCTTCCGCGCAGTCTGCCGGATCCTGTCTTCACATGCTGGGTAGGCATACCCTAGTTTACCTCTTGGTTTGACACCAAATCGGATACCCATGCCTGGTTTAGCCAGCCTCTCACAGTTGTTGCCCGGGGAGTGGCCGTGTCGCATGCTGACAGCTACTAGGAGCCACAGGCACGAGCTGGGTGTCAGGCTTGGACCAGTGAGGGATGGGTCCTGAAAAGGACATGAGAGTCATCCTTACCAAAGGTGCTACCAATGCCTGACACCCCGTACCCCCGAACATCCCTACAGCATTAGTCAATGAATGCATCAACAAACACGAGCTGTAGATACCGTACGCTCGACTAGAACACCACCACAAGTGACAACACGGACGTTGCGGTTACAGCCTTCATTAGCACACAAACACATAGACTGATACAGGAACATGAACAACTCTACTCGTCTGTGCGGACTCGACGCGTGTGTGGCTCGACTCTTCTTGTCTAGCTCGTGATTACGTATGGCGTGCTGACGTTGCGTCTCCTGTGATTATTTTATACCCCCCCCCCACACACACACACACACACAAACATGCATACACACGCACACACACACGCACACACACACACGCACACACACACAACCACAAAGTCAGCTGTATTTCTTTTTATAGGACATTGCAATCAATCTCAGCATTCATCGTTGTGTGATCTCAAGGCAATGTTAGTTCAGTAGGCCGGCTCCGTGGCGAAGAATTTACGGATGTGGTCATAATCCCGCATACCCGAGTTTGAGACACAGCCGCGGGAGATTTGGCAACAGACCGCCTTATGTTGGTTTTTTACGAAATGATATGGGTTCCAGTCTTTGAGAAAGCAACGGCAAACTACTGAAAGTAAACTTGCCAAGAGATCGCAACATCAAAACAAAAAACAAAACAAAATTTTTTTTTTAATGTGGGAGTTGACTGCGACGTCCTGTATAGGATATGCAACTAACTGTAACTAGTTCAGTAGTATACAGTTGCTTTATGAACAGCCATACTGTCAATGTCAACGCAAAACTGTCTGCTTACAAATCCAACGCGGCTGATTACGAACCCGCGACTCGATATGGCGGGGGGGGGGGGGGGGGGGGGGGGGGGGGTGTTATGAAACTGTGTTTCATAATCCGCTAACCACAGGTAGGGCCGGATATTTTAACAAAGATGAACGCCCACCATATAAATGAAGTTTTTTTTTTTTTTTTGCTTTTTTCAGAAACCTAAACTGAAAACAAAATAAAAATAATGTTAATCAATAACCAAGCCAACAATGCAATATATCAACCCGTCACAAATACTAGGTCAAAATAAAGCGATATTATAACCTCCGTTTGAAATATTGTATTGTGACCAACGGTAAGAATACGCCTCCATTTACAACGGGGCATCAGGCATGAAATTGCGCCAATCAAAACAGAGCAGGAATATGCCGGGCCTGGCAATATTAGGGCCGGCAGAGGGGAGGTTGGGTGTGAGTAACGAACTCATTTATTGGTTAATGTGTCCGTGAGGCCTTTGTATGGCGGGAAACTTCCGACATTCTAATGCGAAAATTAGTTTCTCTTTTCGGTTGATTTCTTTGATTCGGAGACTTGTTGTTGGTTGAAAACATTATGACTGACTGATAGGCGTAATATATTTATAGTCGTTTTCACTCTGTCGATATCTCTTTCTTTAAGAACAGAAGCCACAAACAATTTGGTGCACGATTTATTGCCTGGCATATTTCGTTGCATCTCGTCAGGTGTGTACTTTTTTTTTTTTCAAGTTGCATATCCCTTACAGGACGTTGCAGGCAACAAAAGCATTTTTCAGCCGTTATTGATGTTCTTGGCAAGATTACGCTCAGTAGTTTGCCATTGCTTTCTGAGCCACAGGCTCACATACCTGTAAGTAAGCAACGCGACGCGATCCGCTGCCGAATCTCGCGCAGCTGTGTTCCTCACGTGAATATACGGGATTACGCTGATTCCGGGCCCAGTACCGATAGAGAAATCGACGAGTGCAGCGTGTTATAGCCTTTCGACTGCACAGAGATTCATGAATACGAATTAATTTTCTTATCCACCTACACTGGTATATTTTCTTTTCCACCTACACTGGTATATTTTCTTTTCCACCTACACTGGTATATTTTCTTTTCCACCTACACTGGTATATTTTCTTTTCCACCTACACTGGTATATTTTCTTTTCCACCTACACTGGTATATTTTCTTTTCCACCTACACTGGTATATTTTCTTTTCCACCTACACTGGTATATTTTCTTTTCCACCTACACTGGTATATTTTCTTTTCCACCTACACTGGTATATTTTCTTTTCCACCTACACTGGTATATTTTCTTTTCCACCTACACTGGTATATGTTCTTTTCCACCTACACTGGTATATTTTCTTTTCCACCTACACTGGTATATGTTCTTTTCCACCTACACTGGTATATTTTCTTTTCCACCTACACTGGTATATGTTCTTTTCCACCTACACTGGTATATTTTCTTTTCCACCTACACTGGTATATGTTCTTTTCCACCTACACTGGTATATTTTCTTTTCCACCTACACTGGTATATTTTCTTTTCCACCTACACTGGTATATTTTCTTTTCCACCTACACTGGTATATTTTCTTTTCCACCTACACTGGTATATTTTCTTATCCACCTACACTGGTATGTTTTCTTTTCCACCTACACTGGTATATTTTCTTTTCCACCTACACTGGTATATTTTCTTTTCCACCTACACTGGTATATGTTCTTTTCCACCTACACTGGTATATGTTCTTTTCCACCTACACTGGTATATTTTCTTTTCCACCTACACTGGTATATGTTCTTTTCCACCTACACTGGTATATGTTCTTTTCCACCTACACTGGTATATGTTCTTTTCCACCTACACTGGTATATGTTCCACTACACGATTTGCTAATTGTCTTTCCGTTCTGCCTATGTAAGTTGTTTGGTGTTCACACTGGAATTGATAAATGCAATTTGATTTGGTGTACAGAGACAATAGCTCTTTCACAGATGGGGTAGTTACCGGGATGGTTTTATATCTGATCGAAAAGATAGCATTTTTTGCTTCTTTTTGTTTTGCTGAAGATTCTTCAGCATCAAAGAATGTTTGGCTTACTGCTGTTTTAAGTTGATGGTGAATTCGTTTCATTACGTTGTCCCTTTGAAAAGCCAGCTGAAGAATCACTTGAAGTTTGAAACACGATGATTCTGCGGGGGTGGGTTTGAATGGCTGGCAGAGACGCTTGATGAAGTCGGCTAGATATCCATTAGATTGTAGAGTCTGGTTAATTGTGTCCAGTTCCTATTTTAGTGTGTCATCGGAACAAATCTTTACGGCTCGATTAAATATGGTCCTTACCAGGCCACGCTTGTGTGCCATCATCTCGATGTCGGAGTACATCGATTAGGTGTCTTTATGTTCGTGGTCAATAAACAAAGAGATGTTCTTGTGCTCATGGTTCTTGGTGGAGTGCAACGATTCTGCTTGTCGTCTGGTCTCTATGATGAATAATATATCATCCACATAACGGCGGTATAGAAATAGACCCTTCATATTCTAGGCTCTTTGTTTTTCTAAGTATGACACAGATGTCCGCTAGAATGGGATCTAGAGGACTCCCCAAGGAGCACTCCGTCAATTTGGCGGTAGGATGTTTTAAGAAAATTTAATTTAATATTGGATATGCACAGTAGTAGTTTCTCGAGTTGGGTGTCTGTAGGTCTAACTTCAATTTCTTCCCTGCTATGCTATCACAGATGATCTTCATTGTTTCTTCCAGGGGAACGTTTGTTGTTCATCTATATACTTCCTATGATATATAACTCTGCAGTACGTCCTAAAAATATGCCAGGCAATAAATCATACAACATATTGTTTGTTGCTTCTGTGTTTACATTCACTGAAGGAATACATTGTTTTGAGTCTCTTTCTCTCGCTTCCTATCGCCTACTTTGACACTTTATTCCCCTTTTCTGTCCTTCTCTCCCATATACACTTTCTCCCTCTCGCTGCCATGTTGAACTGCTACTTTCTCCCTTGCTGTCCTCTTTCTCCTCCCCCCCCCCTCTCTCTCTCTCTCTTTCTCCTTTTTATGAGCGTCTCTCACCTTTTCTCTTTACTCCATCCATCATGTGCCATGCCGGTAAGCGTGGAAGGTCATGTTCTGCCATCTCACTCGATCACCAGAGTCGTGGATCAGTTCCGTGCTTCTGTCTCGACCATGCCACAAGGCCAAGCCATCCAGGTACTTGCTTCTAGGTCTTCTCTTTGCTACTCTCTCTCAAACTCTCTTTCAGGTCTCTCTCACTTGCAAGTCTCTCTC
>JACEFZ010008547.1:50000-62500 GCA_014155875.1 Cepaea nemoralis
AGTCTATATTATCTTTTCTTGTCTGATAAACCTCTATATTTTCTTCTCTCGTCTCATAAACCTCTATATTTTCTTCTCTTGTCTCATAAACCTCTATGTTTTCTTCTCTTGTCTCATAAACCTCAAAATCTTCTTCCAGTTCCACAATAATTCTCTATAGCTCCTTCCCTTTTCATGATAAACCTCTATGTTTTCTACTCCTTTCTCATAAACTTCTTTATTTTCTTCTCCTGTCTATATTATCTTTTCTTGTCTGATAAACCTCTATATTTTCTTCTCTCGTCTCATAAACCTCTATATTTTCTTCTCCTGTCTATATTATCTTTTCTTGTCTGATAAACCTCTATATTTTCTTCTCTCGTCTCATAAACCTCTATATTTTCTTCTCCTGTCTATATTATCTTTTCTTGTCTGATAAACCTCTATATTTTCTTCTCCTGTCTCATAAATCTCTATATTTTCTTCTCCTGTCTCATAAACTTCTTTATTTTCTTCTCCTGTCTATATTATCTTTTCTTGTCTGATAAACCTCTATATTTTCTTCTCCTGTCTCATAAACCTCTATATTTTCTTCTCATGTCTCATAAACCTCTATATTTTCTTCTCCTGTCTATATTATCTTTTCTTGTCTGATAAACCTCTATATTTTCTTCTCTCGTCTCATAAACCTCTATATTTTCTTCTCCTGTCTCATAAACCTCTATATTTTCTTCTCCTGTCTCATAAACCTCTATATTTTTTCTCATATCTCATAAACCTCTATATTTTCTTCTCCTGTCTCATAAACCTCTATATTTTCTTCTCCTGTCTCATAAACCTCTATATTTTTTCTCATATCTCATAAACCTATAAATTTTCTTCTCCTGTCTCATAAACCTCTATATTTTCTTCTCCTGTCTCATAAACCTCTATATTTTTTCTCATATCTCATAAACCTCTATATTTTCTTCTCCTGTCTCATAAACCTCTATATTTTCTTCTCCTGACCTATAAACCTCTGTGTGTTCTTCTCCTGTCTCATAAACCTCTATTTTTTTATAATGTCTGATAATCCTCAATATTAGTTAGTTAATTAGTTAGTTAGTCGCGGTTCCAACTTCACGGCAACGGGTCATCCCCATATTGCTCCGTTCCTGTGCCATTGAATATCACAAAATGCTCCTCACTGCCCCATGTGAACAATGGAATAGACAGGAGTGTCGGCAAGCCAACAGCCGGCACAAGTACACTGTGCATAATGCCGCCGCCAGAATGCCAACACAAAAGTCCTCCACGAAAAATATAGTTCATCGTCGATGAAAACGGCAGTAACCAGAAAGACTTCATTTACCGGGGTTTTATCACATATTGCTCGGTCTCTGTCTGCAGGGTGACCCACTGAAAGCGCCGCACAAAGCACGAACTCCGTAGCTACAGCGACGACTCTCAGGAGTCTCCTGAAAAATGCACTCATGAACCGAAAAGGCAAACCAGTCAATCCAGCAACTGCCGGTCGTCATCGTTCCGAACATGCAGTTCACGCGAAAAATAACCGCGGACAGATGCAAAAGCATTCCATGCGAAATTCACAGCTCACAGTGTCGCGCCACGCACTCACTCAGTAGCAGGGCGACAGAACCATAGCCTCCTTAGTCTCCTCTTACGACGTGCATGGTAGTCAACAGTGTTACTATTCTTTGCTCCCTCGTATGGGCCCCGGCAACATACGGGCGAAAAAACTCAATATTTTGCTTGTGATGGATGATTGTTGTTATCGTTGTTGTTGTTGTGTGTTCGCTTTGGACTGGAGCGTAGTCCATGCAGGTGCTATAACTTCTAGCGCACTGGACGGATGTTTGCGTGTAGATTAGTTTTCCCTATTTCCAGTGTCCCTCGCCATCAGGAGAACCCACTCCGTCTTCGGCTTCATGTCTGATCATCCTCTGTGTTTAGATACAGCTATTAAAATACAAAAGACAAAGGGGACTTTCATAGCACCAGCAAAATTGTCGATGTCGAAGGAAACTAATCCGGCGCCAAACTGAATATTTTATTCTGACGTTAGTGGACGGGACATCCTTGGGCAAGGTGGAGTATCCCGTTTAGCGCCCCCCCCCTCCCCCTCTTTCTCATCAGGATTAAGTGAAACCATGGAAGCAGGTGGAGTGTGCGAGTATGCGACAGGTTGTATTTGATTATGGTCTGAATTCTGCGGCCATTGGCAGATGATCTCATCAGTTGAGACAATGGCTATGGTCACCGACTAGCACAGTCACTGCCCAGAAGAAAGGATATCTACCTTCTGCAAAACTTGCCAAGAAATCCTAACAACCATGAAAGAAAACATGACGTTTTAAAGAAGGTTCTTACGGGAGCGAGGTCCTGCAAAGGACATGCTACCGAATGAATGAATGAATGAATGAATGAATGAATGAATGAATGAATGAATGAATGAATGAATTGGTGAATGAATGAATGAATGAATGAATGGCATTAAACGAATACTACTCTATGCATCAGAAACATGGGAAAAGACGGAAGCAGTTACTAATAAATTACAGACATTCACTAATTGGCGATTGCGCAGAGCAGACGTTTAATGTGGTGTGACAGACTTCCGAATGTGGAGCTTAGGGAAGGAACTAACCAAATGCCAGAGGTAAGGAAAAGACGTTAGTGCTGGCTATAATACACGCTGAGGAAATGACGTTAGTGTCGCCTATAATACACGCTGAGGAAATGACGTTAGTGTTGGTTAGAATACACACTGAGGAAAAGACGTTAGTGTTGGCTAGAATACACACTTGGAAAATGATGTTAGTGCTGGCTAGAATACACACTGAGGAAAAGAAGTTAGTGCGTATTAGAATACACACTGAGGAAATGACGTTAGTGTTGGCTAGAATACACACTGAGGAAATTACGTTAGTGTTGGCTAGAATACACACTGAGGAAATGACGTTAGTGCTGGTTATAATACACACTGGGGAAATGACGTTAGTGTTGGTTAGAATACACACTGAGGAAAAGACGTTAGTGTGTGTTAGAATACACACTGGGGAAATGACGTTAGTGTTGGCTAGAATACACACTGAGGAAAAGACGTTAGTGCGTGTTAGAATACACACTGGGGAAATGACGTTAGTGTTGGCTAGAATACACACTGAGGAAATTACGTTAGTGTTGGCTAGAATACACACTGAGGAAATGACGTTAGTGCTGGCTAGAATACACGCTGAGGAAATGACGTTAGTGTTGGCTAGAATACACATTGAGGAAATGACGTTAGTGCTGGCTATAATACACGCTGAGGAAATGACGTTAGTGTTTGTTAGAATACACACTGAGGAAATGAAGTTAGTGCGTATTAGAATACACACTGAGGAAATGACGTTAGTGCGTGTTAGAATACACACTGAGGAAATGAGGTTAGTGCTGGCTAGAATACACACTGAGGAAAAGACGTTAGTGTTGGCTATAATACACACTGAGGAAAAGACGTTAGTGCATGTTAGAATACAAGCTGCGGAAATGACGTTAGTGTTGGCTAGAATAGACACTGAGGAAATGACGTTAGTGCTGGTTAGAATACACACTGAGGAAATGACGTTAGTGTTGGTTAGAATACACGCTGCGGAACAGAGTTTAGTGCTGGCTAGAATACACACTGAGGAAAAGACGTTAGTGCGTGTTAGAATACACACTGAGGAAATGACGTTAGTGTTGGCTAGAATACACACTGAGGAAATGACGTTACTGCTGGCTATAATACACACTGAGGAAAAGAAGTTAGTGCGTGTTAGAATACACACTAAGGAAATGACGTTAGTGCTGGCTATAATACACACTGGGGAAATGACGTTAGTGCGTGCTATAATACACACTGAGGAAACTTGATGAAAATGCAACTAGTAAGTCCTTTGTCTGGAGCAGACAGGGCAAAAGAAAAGAGCGGAGACTTACAAGTGGACGGAGAAGAGTCCGGCGTGGATAATGTACGGGGGACATGAAAGGAGCTTAAGGAGATGGCAACAGATAGGGGTGTTTTGAGTCAGTATAGCCAAAAGGATTAGAGCGTTCGATCTTGCAACTTCCGATGTGCTGATGCCGAGGTAGCGGGTTAAACCTCTACACTGGTCAGCTGGACTAAAAGGCTGACTTTTTGTCCCTGACTAGGGGACGTAAATTACAAGTTCCTCAGAAGTAGGAGTGGGTTCACCTGATGGCGAGGGACACTGGTAATAGGGACAGCTAATCCACACGCAAACATCAGTCCTGTGCACTATTCGGTTATAGCAACTACTAGTGGCGATAACACGTGTGTGGACTACACTCGAGTTCAAAACGAGCACACAAAAATAAAAGGTCGTTGCTTCATTTGATTGGCGGCTTATGTTCTATTGAATGATTTAAAAAAAAGGAAGAAGTAATTATATCGTTTATTATTGTAATTTCATACATTTAATATGTTACAATGTCGCAGTCTTCATGTCTGGGCCTTTCTGCTTCGTTCGAAATTCAGTATGGGCTTGTTCCAGATGCAAAGGCTCAAGTTGAAGGTCATCCGAGGCAGCAGAGAAGTTTGTGCAGCAATGCCGCGCAGGTAGACTTGCACTCGGTGTCCTCGTCGGGGCATCGGTTGTAAATACAGTCAGACAGGGTGACGTCTCGCATCACGGAACCTGTAAGCAAATAGGGCAGTGGATGGTGAACATTGAAAGGAATTGTGGTCTCAATTCATTTTATCTTGCTGGTGGTTGAAACATTGTCATCATAATGGGCCATGTTGATCTTTATATTGTGTTTGTTTGTTGCGCGCGTTCGTTTTGAACTTATTCGTGGTCCATATACGTGCTACTACTTCTGGTAGTTGCCATTACTGGGCAGTGGGCTGGATTGATGTTTGTGTGTGGATTAGCCTTCCCTATTACCAGTGTCCCTCGCCATCAGGCGAACCCATTTCAGAGGTACATGTAATTTACGTCTCCAAGTCAAGGGCGGGAAGGCAATATTTGAGTCCAGCTGACCGGCCTAGGGGTTGAACCTGCTACATCGGCATCAGCACACAGGAAGTTTAAAAGCGAACACTCTTATCTGTTCAGCGATGCTGACCTCCGACCATGCAAACAATAGTGGGCGGTCCTGGTTCGCCAACGTCAACCAACACCAGAGTCCTGTCCAATCAGATTACACATCATCATCATCAAGTGCCTTGCCAGCTGGCGTACGTGTTCATGTCTTTCCACAGATCTCAGTCTTTGGTGTTCTGGATCAACTCTTCTGATGATATTCCCCCATGCCACCGTCTATCCAGCATCATTTATCTTGGTCTGCCTCTGTCTCTCTTCCCCTCGATCTTTCCTGTCGTAACGATGTCCCCGAATGCCTCTCTTCTCATCATACGACCAAAAAGAGCTGTTTGTCTCTTTCTTATTGTTGTATATAATGTTATATTTTCATTATCCTCTTTCAGGCAATCGTTGTTAGGAACTCTGGCATTCCAAGGAATTCGCAATATTCGTCTCAGGAGTAATGCGCAAAGGCAACAGCTCAGGGGCTAGGACATTGGCTTGTCGTGTGTTCGAATTCCCACAGAGGCGGATTTTTTTACACATTGACCTGGATGAAAGGAAAAACAGTGAATGGGGCATGACCGCCCGGCTAATTAGACAGAGCGCAGTAGTGTATAGCAGGGCAAGATTTAAGTTTCCCCATATTCTAATGTAGTAAATACATGGAGCTAGACAAGTTAGTTGGTGGTAATGAAAATATTCTCCAAACATACACATTTATTCAGCTAGGATGTGTCAATAGTTGACAGAGCCAGTCGTTCAGAAAGCAATGGCAAACTACTGAACGTAAACTTGTCAAGAAATCACAAACAGCCCAAGAATGCAACGTCCTGTAAAGGATGAGCAAGTAACGTGTTTTTTTCTCTTAGTCACCAAAGACCCCATGTACTCGCCTCAATGTCACCGGGACATATGGTGCTAGACCCATATTTGTATAGACCAACCTGCACTGGGTGGCTGATATGGCAGGTATCACACCGGCCGCTTTCACTCCCCCACACATGTCTTGGTACTGTATTTAGACTAGGACCATCTGGTAACCCAGGTTAATTTTAAACCTCCGAACCCGCCCGGTTGTGGAGTGAACCCACGAAGATGGGATCTGTGGGCGAGTGTAGTCCTAAAGTGGCAGGGCATAAATCATCGGATCTGCAGGTGAGTGTAATTCTGGAGTGGCAGGACATAAATCATCGGATCTGCAGGCGAGTGTAACCCCAGAGTGGCAGGACATAAATCATCGGATCGGCAGACAAGCGTAGCCACAGATTGCCAGGACATAAAGCATCAGATCGGCAGACGAGTGTAGCCACAGATTGGCAGGACATGAAGCCTAGGGGTGAGGTCATCTGTGTTTGGCGCCTGATCGGCGTCGCTCCCCACAATGCTAATAGTAAAGCCATGTCACTTAGTTCCAGCAGTAATCAGCTGAGTATTTTTTTTTTTTCGGAGCGGGAATATTTTGGTAATTGACCTGATCCCCCGGGTCGAGCCAATCTATAACGGATACAGGGATATGTTATGGGAAGTAAAGGCGGCACTTGTGAATACGATCATCTCATACGTGGACAGTCAGGAGGTCTATCAAACTTAGGGCTAGACCCATACACCCAACAGGCTTCACGTCGTGTGACAGGGTACTTTACTTTACTTTACTTTACTTTACTTTACTTTACTTTACTTTACTTTACTTTACTTTGTTTCATTTCGTTTCATTTCACTTTGCTTTATTGTACTTTACTTTGTGTTACTTTACTTTACTTAGCTTCTCTGTACTTTGCATAGCCGTTCAGCTCGAAAGAAAACGGTTTCCTAATAATAATATTAAGCACTGGGTTAGCTGACTTTTACAACTAGTGGCAATTATCCACTTCAGGCCTTACACAAAGCAGTAGTTGAATTGACTTCAATCTCATTTCTAAACCACTTAATCCCATAATTAGTCACCGTGATCGTAGACGCTTTTTGTTGCTATTGATCGAGCGGCGCCTGGGTTTCCGCCGGTCGACACAATTCTTCTTCTTCTTCTTCTTTTGTGATTAACGTTTCGACATCATCATCATGTGCCATGCCGATAAGCGTGAGCGGTCATGTTTCGCCATCTCACACGATCACCAGAAACATGGATCAACTCCGTGTTCTTGTCTCGACCATGCCACGTGGCCAAAACATCAAGATATTGATTTCTTCCCCTTCTCCTTGTTCTTTTCCCCTCGATCCTGCCTGTTGTCACCAAATTATCTAGTTTATCTCTTATCATAACATGTCCAAAGATTCTAATTTCTCAACGTCTAATTTCTCTAATCTGTTTAAAGTTTTCATTTGCTTCTTTTTGGACTTGCTCATTGGCATTTCCGTCTGGCCATTGTATTCTTTGCATTTTCCTCAGAAACCACGTTTCCACAGCCATCAGATATTTTTCAGCTTGTCTGCTCATTGACCACGCATCACATCCATGCAAAAGTACAGCTTCTATGAAGCACCTAAACACTCTTTTTTTTTTCTCGTTGCAATTGACATCTTTTTATTGGTCACTGTGTTTTCTATCTTGCAAAAGGTACCATAACCATAGCGATTCTTGTTCAAATCTCTTCAAGGCATCTCCCATCAGATGTTGTGACTGTTCCGAGATAGTTGTACAGTTGCAATCTTAACTCCAGTCCAACTTTGTGAAGACACATGAAGGGTGTAGCATAGGTGGGAGCGCAAGCGCAATTGAAATACGACTACTTTTATCGTTTCTTTACTTATTCAGTAAACGTGCGTTGCGTTTTACTTATTCGGTGGAGATTTGTTCGCAACATAGACGAGCAATATCTCCTGCGGGTAGAATTTCGCTGGTCGCGTGATCCGCACTGAAGACAGTGTCAGGCGGGGAGTTTGACAGTAGGACACGCTTATATCGGTCCATACACTTGGTCAGGAGGGAGATTGACAGAAGTACCCGCTCACACAGGTCCAGACACTTATGGCTGGACGCCTGTAAGTCAAATCCCCTGGGTGTGAGGGCCTGGCCGCTACCCACCTCCTGCTCTTGGAGGTTTGATGCTGAGCCTGCAGCATCTGCAGCCTACCTTGTTCCAGACGTACTGGTTACCTTTTCCTCTGGAGAAAACAAGGCAAGGTCGAGAGAGGGATCATGCTGCATGGGCAACACATGTTCTCTGAATCCAAGCCCAGGCATTGTGCGATGGACTTCTAGCTCTAGTTCCCATCCACATACAAGTACTTTCGTCTGTAAAGACGGCAAGGTGCCCTTACTTACTCCGGTAAGTGTCACGCAGAGGACATTTTGCTTGAGGTCTTCCACCGTTCCCCCCGAGCTTTTATCGAAAGGGTCGCTTCAGTTGGCCAGATTTCTTCTCTCAGTTCGGCGAAGTCTGGGCAGTCTTGCGGGGCATGCTGTATGGTTTACTTGATGAGTGCTCCACATTTACAAAAGGCAGTCAGTTAGCTTAGCACAGTGGTTCTCAACAAGTGGGGAATTTACCCCCCCCCCCCTCCTTGGGGTTGGGGAATTTTAGGGTTTCGGGGGGTGGGGGTGGGGGGGGGGGGGAGAATTAAGATTATTTCCAGATCGCATTAATACAAAAAACGGTTCTGTACTTCTCGTCCTAATGAAATTCGTTTTATAACGTAAGTAGACCCGCAAATCACGTTTTATGTAGATGTCTAGACTTGTTCTAGTATGTGTTATTAAATTTAGCTTCCATTTTTATGTTTACTGTGTAAGGGTGGGGTGGGGGAAGGGGGTTTATAGGGAGGAAATTTGAAAGGGAGGAATGACGTTCTGAACATATGGTAAAGGGGGGCATGGGCCAAAAAAGGTCGAGAACCACTGGCGTAGCAACTGGTCTAGAATGGAAGCTCCGATAGTCGGACAGCTAGAACATTGATTTGTTGATCCGGCAGCTTCTGCAGCTTGTCTTGTAGCAGATGTATTGGAGTTACTTTTCCTCTGGAGTACACTAAACAGGCCGAGAGAGGGATCATGCACAATAGGCAACACATTGTCTATACAATTCAATCCAGGCTTTGGCCATTGAGAGGTTTAACTCCATGTGACTCATAAGACTTACTGAGCGATGCCCTTCCCATTCTAAAGCGCCTGGTTTCTTTGACAGAGCTATAAAGATGGATTTTAATAGATCACTAGAAATGTACCCACTAGTGTAGATGTCATCTATGAAAGTTGTCAATATATCGATTCCATAATCATCTAGAGCCTCAACTTCCTCCAATGTAATGTTGTTTTGACCGGGCGCCATTCCTTTCTTCATGCGATGTAGTGCTTCTTCAACTTCCGCTGCAAGTATTGGTGGACACTCGCTTTTGTTTTGAATATTTATATCCGGTCTCCTATAATCATACAGCCCTTCCAGATATTCCGTCCATTTATTAACCATATCATCTTGTCATATCAATATTGCACCGTCCCTCGATTGTAAACATCCTGGGTATATCATGTTTTCCTGCCTGCTATTGTATTTATTTGTCGGTACATGGAATGTGAATCTTTTCCATAGTTTGCCCAAATGTCTTTATTACAACAACTTATATTGTTTTTGACAGGGCTTTCAATATCTCAGGGCAGAATAAAACCAAAAAAGAAAGTCCTAGAAGAAATCAATGGAAACTGTACATTAATAAGAGAAGTTAAACGTAGACATTAAAGATTATTTAAGCATTTTATGATGAGAAAAACTTGCCAATTTAGTGACAACTGGCAAGATTAATGGGGAAAAGAGCCAGGGGAAGGCATCGAGCTAAACACCTAGATGGTTTGACCAGTTGGCATAATCTGGACAAGAACATACATTGCTGACCGTGTGAGATGGCGACAAGTATGGATTCATTTGTTCTTTTCTTTACCCAAGATATTCTTAGAACTCGTCTATAACATTTGTATTCAAAAGCATTTATGCGCTGTTCAACTTGTTTAGTAAGTGTCCTGGTCTCACAGGCATATGTTGCAATGGAAAAGATGCATGCTCTTCAAAATCTAATTTTTGTAGTTCTATCTGTCCCACTCCATAATTTATTCAGATGTTTTAAACTTTGAAGAGCAATTGGTAGTCGTCGTTTGACATCTTTCATTATGTCACCATTGTTGGTAATAAATGACCCAAGATATTCGAAATGTTCCACCATCTGAAATCGTTTCTCATTAACATATATGTCTTTCTCCATAGTAATTTTATCTGTATGCATTATCTTTGTTTTTGCTATGTTAAGATATAAGTTGTGATTTTCACTATTTCTTTGTGTTGAGGTTATTAAGTTTTCTTTACCATTCTGTGATGTGGATAGCAATACCGTATCATCAGCATACCGAATCTCTGGTATTTAATGACCTCCGATATTTAATGCATCATATAGCTCCCTGGTTATAGCATCTCTGACATTTCTCATTATATTTTCGGCGTACAGGTTAAACAAATAGGGTGACGGCACACAGCCCTGACGGACTCCTTGCTTGATGTCAAATTAATCTGATGTCTCGCCATCTATTCTAACCGCTGCTTGTTGGTCTAGATAGAGCATTTTTATGAGTTGTACTACATGTTATGGAAAGCCCATATTCCTCATGATTTCCCAAGATTTCTGATGTTGCACACAGTCAAATGCCTTTGAATAATCCACAAAACACGAGAATAGGTTTACATTAAATTTTCTGCACTTCTCTATTATTAAACCCATGTTGAGAATGTGATCTCTTGTTCCCCTTTCTTGTCTAAATCCAGATTGAACCACGTTAATCTCTTCTTCCATTTTCTAACGAAGTCTTCTCATTATGATTTTTAGTAGAATTTTACTTGCGTGACTGATTAGGGCAACAGTTCTATAGTTGGTGTATAATTTCAGGTTGCCCTTTTTTGGTATTGGAATGAAGATAGTTCTCATAAAATCTTGTGGCCATATACCACATTTCCATATCTTTTCACATAATGCGTGATAGATTTGTATGCTTTCTTCATCTCCCGCTTTAATTAGTTCAGCTGGTATCTCATCACATCTTGGTGATTTACCATTCTTCAGGTTCTTTATTTCCCATGCAATTTCATCTAATGAGAGTTCAGGTTCTGTCTCTGCTGTCATTGGTTCATGTATATGATGTATATCCTCACAGACATTCATATCATACATTCCACTGCAGTATTCCTAGCATCTTTCTAGAATTTGTCTAGATTCTGTTAAGGTATTTTCCAACTTGTCACAGATAACATTTAAATGAGGTTGAACATCTCTTGTCAATAACTTCATTTCTTTGAACATTTCGTAATCTCTTCCATTCTTATGATATTGCTGTATTTTAATACAACAATCTTGTATATATTGATTTTTGTCCTTTCTTGTGTTCTTTCTTATTTCTCGAGTTAAAGATTTATACTTCATCCTGCTGTTATCAGATTCATCCTATTTCTTTTACTCTTCCCATCGTTGTTTTATTAATTCTAACGTGTCTGATGTAATCCATGGCTTATGTTGTTTAGTCCTGGTCTGAATTAAATCTTTGGCTGCAGTTATCAAGATATCTCTAGCTTGTACTGTCAGTTCAGCAGGTGTCATTTCCTCTTGTAAAGATATCAAGACCCGAAAATGATTCCTCACTTCTACGTTGTATGCATTGGTATTTTTGTGAGATCAAAACGAAGTGGCCTTGGTCCTCGGGTAAGCTTTTTGAGTTTTAATTTCAGATCTTATTCTTATAACTGGTGATCTGTATCACAGTCTGCACTTCGTAGAGTTTTCGCAGATGTTATGCTTGATCTCCATCTTCTTTGTATTAAAACGTAGATCTATCTGATTTTTAGGTAATGCAGTCCGGGGACTTCCATGTGAAGAGTATTCTTGGTTGTTTAAAAAGTGTGATTGACTATCGTTAACTCATTTTCTGTGAAAACTTCAATTAATTTGTCACCTGCATCATTTCTATTTCCAATCCAAATTTTCCTAAAACGTGCCACTCATTTTCAGCTCTTCCTGTACCTTACTTTAGCATTAAAATCTCCCATTATTATTGTTATATCATTATGACCAATCTTATTTAATGTGTCTTGCAGTGTGCTGTAAAAATCTTCAATTTCTTCCTCCTCTGCTGTTGAAGTAGGTGCATATATCTGTATGAGAGTTGTGTTGTTTGGGCGGCCTTTAAGTCTGATAGTGAGGATTCTATCACTAACTGGGTTATATCCCATTCAAGTTTTTGCAGTTGTTTTACCTAAACAAAATGCCACTCCGCTCTAGCCTCCGATGTTTCTGCTAGAATATATGAAAAGACTTCCATTTTCATTTGTAAAATGTCCCTTGCCTCTCCAGCGATGTTCATTAATTCCTAAAATTTGAATATTTAAGCTCTCAGTCTCATCACATACTACTTTAAGCTTTCCCTCATACAGACTTCTCACATTCCTCGTTCCTATTCTCACTCTTTTTCTTAGTCTGACACAG
>JACEFZ010008547.1:67500-112500 GCA_014155875.1 Cepaea nemoralis
CTCTCGTTTCAGCTCATCACCGGAGCCGGAAACAAACCCCGGATCACTGGCGTGTGACGCGGGTGTGTAACCACTAGACATCGCGGCACACGCTAGTCGCAACCAAATTATCACACTAGATAACGACGTGGACAAGGCCTTAGGTTCGTACCGGAATACGATCAGCGTTGCCAGTTGTGGGTTGTGCTCAAACTTTAAAATCTCAAATCCCGAAACAAACAATAAATCAAAATTACAAACAGCCAAAATAAGTTTTGCTAGTGTTGACTGCGACGTCCTGTAAAAGAATGTGCAACTAAATTTTTAACAAGCAGATTTCAGATACGGAAGAGTCATCAGGGACCATACCTTCAACATGAGAACCATCTTTGAAAAATGCAGAGTACAATGTAAATATGTATACCAGCTCCTATAGACTACAGTAAGGCCTTCGATTGTGTTCAATATCGGAAATTGTGGAGTATTGTCAGAGACACTGCGTTTCCATCATATTTAACCCGCTGAATTGAATCATTATATCACGAACAACAAGCAGCAGTCAGGGCAGCCGGTGAAACATTAATTTAAACTTGCGTGAGGTGCAAAGCAAAGTGAGACTGGGCTGCATTCTCTTTCTGTTCAACTTATATGAGTGTATGTAATGAGAAACGTCGAAACTTATTAGAAACAAAGACAATTTTGATAACTGATTCATAATTGGTGGATATCCACTACCAGCTCTTTTATATGCAGATGACACGGTCCTCCGCTCAAATAGTGCCAAGTGTCTGTAAAGAGAAGCAGTGAAAATAACCACCGTTACATCTACATGCCAACCCAAACAAATCACAAACAGCAAAGATGAAACTGAAACTGTCACAAACTTTGATTAGCAATAATCAACAACAATGGAAGTCTTCAAGTGACGTCAGACGTATGCTGCCCATGACCTTGCAGAGGTTAAAGAGTGTTAATTAACTGATTCGTTGCCAAACAAAAAGTTGGTTTGGACCAAACATGGTACACAATTAAATGTACAAGTATTCGTCTTCTTCTTCTGCGTTCGTCCGGAATGTTGTTTTAGACGTAACTGCATTGTGCCTGTATACAGCACAGCTGTGATATTTGAACCGTTCGGCCGACACATCCGACTTCTTCAAGCATTTGTTGGCCGGGTTACCTTCCCGGGTGTTTCGTAGGACGTTTGACTCTCACTGTTGTGGTTTTATCCCCTTCCCAGCAGGCCCAGTTGTACAAGTATTATAATGTAAATTTCTGTTCACTAAGCATTTAAATTGCGCAAGATGCCACTAAACAAACCAAATAACATAATGACCCTAGTAAGGCGATATATCGCCCTTCTTTACAAATGGAAGATCACATGTGGCGATATATTATCCTTCGACACTGCATCAGTTCATAACCCATAGCACAACAGCAGGAAACAAAGTTACGTTGTTTTAGAATATACATCTTTCCAGTGGCAACATACGGATGTGGGCGATGGGCCAGTTGCATTCAATTAGGAAACATTGAAGTTTTTTAGCATGCATGCTGCAGAAACATGCTTTCAATATCGTGGACCAAGAAGAGGAAATATGCCGGCAATCAACATGATCTGAACATGCAAGAAATCTGGCTCATAAATAGTATCATCATCTCGGAAATTAAAATCCTGTGGATATTTGATGCCAAAGTGTCAGGGGGAAAAACAACGATAGAAGGTGTGGTTGTTGGAGGAAGGGGCTGGGGCGACCTGCGCGGTGATAGAAACAGGACCTTGTTCGAGGGTGTAGGAGGTTGTGGTGATCAGCACGATGATAGAAACAGGACCTTGCTCGACGGTGTAGGAGGTTGGGGGAGACCAGCACGATGATAGAAACAGGACCTTGCTCGACGGTGTAGGAGGTTGGGGGAGACCAGCACGGTGATAGAAACAGGAACTTGCTCGAGGGTGTAGGAGGTTGGGGGAGACCAGCACGGTGATAGAAACAGGAACTTGCTCGAGGGTGTAGGAGGTTGGGGGAGACCAGCACGGTGATAGAAACAGGAACTTGCTCGAGGGTGTAGGAGGTTGGGGGAGACCAGCACGGTGATAGAAACAGGAACTTGCTCGAGGGTGTAGGAGGTTGGGGGAGACCAGCACGGTGATAGAAACAGGAACTTGCTCGAGGGTGTAGGAGGTTGGGGGAGACCAGCACGGTGATAGAAACAGGAACTTGCTCGAGGGTGTAGGAGGTTGGGGGAGACCAGCACGGTGATAGAAACAGGAACTTGCTCGAGGGTGTAGGAGGTTGGGGGAGACCAGCACGGTGATAGAAACAGGAACTTGCTCGAGGGTGTAGGAGGTTGGGGGAGACCAGCACGGTGATAGAAACAGGAACTTGCTCGAGGGTGTAGGAGGTTGGGGGAGACCAGCACGGTGATAGAAACAGGAACTTGCTCGAGGGTGTAGGAGGTTGGGGGAGACCAGCACGGTGATAGAAACAGGAACTTGCTCGAGGGTGTAGGAGGTTGGGGGAGACCAGCACGGTGATAGAAACAGGAACTTGCTCGAGGGTGTAGGAGGTTGGGGGAGACCAGCACGGTGATAGAAACAGGAACTTGCTCGAGGGTGTAGGAGGTTGGGGGAGACCAGCACGGTGATAGAAACAGGAACTTGCTCGAGGGTGTAGGAGGTTGGGGGAGACCAGCACGGTGATAGAAACAGGAACTTGCTCGAGGGTGTAGGAGGTTGGGGGAGACCAGCACGGTGATAGAAACAGGAACTTGCTCGAGGGTGTAGGAGGTTGGGGGAGACCAGCACGGTGATAGAAACAGGAACTTGCTCGAGGGTTTGATTGATTGATTGATTGATTGATTTAGGAACCGACATCACAGCATTCGGGACATTCCCATAAGCGCTCCGTCCCCATCCTCAGCAGCCAGCGAAGAGTTCCAACACTAATAGTTCCAGCAGCAATCTGATTATATGTCCGTCTCGCCTTTCCTCTGAGCGTCGAGCATCGGCCAGATCCCCTCGTCACACCTCGCTGTCTCATTCTTACCAGACCATGGTGATCCATTTGCTCCTCCGAGGTGTACACGTGCTCCCACAAGGCCGCAACCACATCTGTTTTGTCATACATCAATACTCCACCAAGTTTTGCCGAGCCAGCCAATCTGTCCGCCTGTTCATTCCCCAGCACACAGGCATGCCCAGGAGAAAAGATCCAGGTGATGCTTGCTACACGTGACCTCCGAAGCGAAGCAAGCCACTCTGCACGAAGCTTGCCTGTTCTCACCCTCCTCAGCATGCTTTCTGAGTCAGTAACAATCACAATAGTGTGTATGTATCGTGTTCTCTATCCAGCGGAAAGCTGCACTGACCGCCTCCACCTCCATTCTTAAGCTAGATGTAGTATCATCATACGCCAGGCTCTCCTGCACCAAACGCCGACCATTAGTCTTTGCCAAGAACCCCCAGGCACTTCTCCTACCTCTCAACACCGACCCATCCGTGTAGATAATCACATCACCCGGGCGAGAATTTTCCTGAATTATTTGCTGAATTTCCACTTCCGTGGCCCCTGCTGGCCACTCCCTGCACTCCCGGCTCAATGTGATTATAACCCTGCACAAGTCTGACTGCTCGGCTGGCACTCTGACCCACTCCTCTCCTCGCCTGATGTTCTCCAAGGGGCACACCTGTCTGATCGTATCCTCCGCCTGAGCCATCCATGATTTCCCTCTTATCAGTCTCTGACCCTTAACTACGTCCAGCGCCTCATGCAACGGGTGATCTGTGTCTGCAGCTACTCTGAGGTATGCCTTCGCTTGCATCACCTTGTGCCTACCAGCAACAGTAGGCAGACCAAGGATGTAACGCATACACACTACTGGAGTGTCTCTGGTGCATCCCAGAATGACCCGCATAGCTTCATTCTGTATGCGCTCTAATTTCACCAGCTGACTCTTTGATACAGTGAGCAGTCCTAGTCCATAATCAATCACTGAGAGGATCAAGTGCTGGTATAGTCTGAAGAGCATTCTCTGCTCTGTGTCCATTGCAGCCATAGTTTTAAGTGCATTGAGTCCCTTTTCAGATCTTGTCACAACCGTCTCCACATGGTCCTTGAAGGACAGACTCCTGTCAAATGTGATTCCCAGATAATTCAGTTTGTTCTCTCTGTTGACGCTTCTGCCATCTATCATGAGGCTTGGGGCATCATCTCTCACAATCCTGTTGTCCAGAGAGCACCATAACACAGACGCCTTTTCCGGGTTGATAACAGCACTCATTTCAGTGCACCAGTCAATCACTTTGTCTACTGTCACCTGTAGCTCCTGGGCTGTTTGATCCCTATTTCTCCCCTGCCTGTATGCAAGAATATCATCTGCAAATGTTAGAATCCTTCCAACCCCTGGTGCTTCTAGGTATGCAATCTTGCTCGTATACACGTTAAAGAGCACCGGTGAGATTGCAGATCCCTGTGGCAGTCCCGGGGTTAAAATATGTGGCTCTGAGGTCCATGCGCCCAGACGGAGAGCAACCTGACGAGAATGAAGAACGGCTGCTATCCAGTTCACCAACCAGGGATTGACCCCCTTCTCCATAAGTGCAGTCATCAAAATATCATAGCGAACTCTATTGTACGCATCCTCGAGATCAAGCGCTGCCGCCATCGTTTCCTGTCTACTCTGGAACCCCTCATAAACGTCAAAGGCAAAGGTGGCTGCATTTGACCAGGTATCTTTTCCTGGCCTGTAGCTCCCCAGGCCTCTTGGAAGAAGCTTCCCCCTTTCCAAAAAAAAAAAAATACTGCAGCTTAACAGCGACTATCTTCTCTAAAACCTTCCCGAATGTATTTTGAAGGGTGATGATCCTAAAGCCGCTAAGTTTTGAATTATCCTTGAATGGTTTTGGGAGAGGGATTTGAATTGTGCTCGAGGGTGTAGGAGGTTAGGGGAGACCAGCACGGTGATAGAAACAGGAACTTGCTCGAGGGTGTAGAAGGTTGGGGGAGACCAGCACGGTGATAGAAACAGGAACTTGCTCGAGGGTGTAGGAGGTTGGGGGAGACCAGCACGGTGATAGAAACAGGAACTTGCTCGAGGGTGTAGGAGGTTGGGGGAGACCAGCACGGTGATAGAAACAGGAACTTGCTCGAGGGTGTAGGAGGTTGGGGGAGACCAGCACGGTGATAGAAACAGGAACTTGCTCGAGGGTGTAGGAGGTTGGGGGAGACCAGCATGGTGATAGAAACAGGAACTTGCTCGAGGGTGTAGGAGGTTGGGGGAGACCAGCACGGTGATAGAAACAGGAACTTGCTCGAGGGTGTAGGAGGTTGGGGGAGACCAGCATGGTGATAGAAACAGGAACTTGCTCGAGGGTGTAGGAGGTTGGGGGAGACCAGCACGGTGATAGAAACAGGAACTTGCTCGAGGGTGTAGGAGGTTGGGGGAGACCAGCACGGTGATAGAAACAGGAACTTGCTCGAGGGTGTAGGAGGTTGGGGGAGACCAGCACGGTGATAGAAACAGGAACTTGCTCGAGGGTGTAGGAGGTTGGGGGAGACCAGCACGGTGATAGAAACAGGAACTTGCTCGAGGGTGTAGGAGGTTGGGGGAGACCAGCACGGTGATAGAAACAGGAACTTGCTCGAGGGTGTAGGAGGTTGGGGGAGACCAGCACTGGTGATAGAAACAGGAACTTGCTCGAGGGTGTAGGAGGTTGGGGGAGACCAGCACGGTGATAGAAACAGGAACTTGCTCGAGGGTGTAGGAGGTTGGGGGAGACTAGCACGGTGATAGAAACAGGAACTTGCTCGAGGGTGTAGGAGGTTGGGGAGACCAGCATGGTGATAGAAACAGGAACTTGCTCGAGGGTGTAGGGGGTTAGGGGCGATCTTCACGATGATAGAAACATAGAAACAGGAACTTGCTCGAGGGTGTAGGAGGCTGGGGAAATGGCGGAGATCGATACACTATTCGGTGGACAGTGACGAGAGCGATGTGTGTGCGTGTGCATGTGCGTGTGCGTGTGTGTGTGTGTGTGTGTGTGTGTGTGTGTGTGTGTGTGTGTGTGTGTGTGTAGGCGTGCGCGCTCATGTGTGTCGAAAGTCTGCTTTCTGATCTCTGTAGTAACTGGCTGTACAAACGTATGACATCCTTTCTTGTTTTTTCCTCCGAAGTCGGAGAGTATCTGCCTGCACGGCGAGGAACCACCAGTCTGCACACCAATAAGCCAGACATGGGACAACGGATACTCACGCAAACCTCAGGTCCGGTATGACATCATACTGATGTTGGACAACAGGATGTCTTCATCCGACATACAGGACTTCACGCTGAAGTTCACAGCCAGCGAACACAAGCAAGCAAGCAAGCTTTCTTGTTTCTTTCTTCTCCAGTACCATCTTTTATATTTAAATTCTAACAGGACATTTACAATCGCTCCTTAAATGTGTGGTTAAGTTTTTATATAAGTTCATAAGAGCTATTGAGCTATTCCTAATGTATGGAAAGTAATCATGAACAATTAGCAAGTGAGGAATTATGTTGAGGCTGGGAAGATGTGGTTTTGTGTAAGAATGATGAGAACAATGTGGACGGATGGAAAGAGCAATGAAGAATATATTAGAAGACGTTAACTCACACAGAGAACTGGTTACTCGCATCAGAAGGAGACATTCCATATTCTTTGGGTATATCATACCCCCCCCCCCCCACCACCACCACCCCCACCCCACTTCCTAAAACTATAACCATCATTTTGAGAAAAGTCATGTTTTCAAAATTTAGGAAGTTTCGTCCAAATTCCCACTCCCTTTCGAAAAAGCCTAAAATTCATCTTGTAGGTAATTTCTCTATGAGGTAATTTCCCCCCAGAAGTAATTTCCCCTAAGTAGCGATCCATTGATGTATATAGTCATTGCTTTTGTGTGAAATATTTCCTAATGTTGTTTTACAGCTCTCTGTATCTGTCTATGTTGAATCGTGATTAAGGTGACGGTGATGATGATGTTGATAGGGACTTGCAGAGACCATCATAACAACAACAACAGTAGTGGAAGATGGATTCATTGGGACTCAGTATGTAATCAGTATGAATGTCAGATTATTAATCTCAGCTGTCGCGTGTAATCTAGAATAAAAAATATCCTTGAACACCGGTAAACAAGATAACAAATTGTTTCAGGGTGAAGTTCAAAGTATGCACCGGATTGAGAGTGAACAATCCAGAAATATGTAAATACTTTATGGAAATAAGAGAGAACGAGATATAGAGGGGGAAGAGGGAGAGAGAGAGTGGGAGAGAAAGGAGGAAAGAGGGAGAGAGAGGGGGAAGAGGGAGAGAGAGAGAGTGGGAGAGAAAGGAGGAAAGAGGGAGAGAGAGGGGGAAGAGGGAGAGAGAGAGAGAGTGGGAGAGAAAGGAGGAAAGAGGGAGAGAGAGGGGGAAGAGGGAGAGAGAGAGAGAGTGGGAGAGAAAGGAGGAAAGAGGGAGAGAGAGGGGGAAGAGGGAGAGAGAGAGAGTGGGAGAGAAAGGAGAGGAAAGAGGGAGAGAGAGGGGGAAGAGGGAGAGAGAGAGAGTGGGAGAGAAAGGAGGAAAGAGGGAGAGAGAGGGGGAAGAGGGAGAGAGAGAGAGTGGGAGAGAAAGGAGGAAAGAGGGAGAGAGAGGGGGAAGAGGGAGAGAGAGAGAGTGGGAGAGAAAGGAGGAAAGAGGGAGAGAGAGGGGGAAGAGGGAGAGAGAGAGAGTGGGAGAGAAAGGAGGAAAGAGGGAGAGAGAGGGGGAAGAGGGAGAGAGAGAGTGGGAGAGAAAGGAGAAAGAGGGGAGAGAGAGGGGGAAGAGGGAGGGAGAGAGTGGGAGAGAAAGGAGGAAAGAGGGAGAGAGAGGGGGAAGAGGGAGAGGGGGGGTGGAAGAGGAGGGAAGAGAGGAGAGGGCGGCAGAGAGTGGGGGAAGAGGGAGAGAGAGAGAGTGGGAGAGAAAGGAGGAAAGAGGGAGAGAGAGGGGAAGAGGGAGGGAGAGAGTGGGAGAGAAAGGAGGAAAGAGGGAGAGAGAGGGGGAAGAGGGAGAGGGGGGTGGAAGAGGAGGGAAGAGAGGACGAGGGCGGCAGAGAAGTGGGGGAAGAGGGAGAGAGAGAGTGGGAGAGAAAGGAGGAAAGAGGGAGAGAGAGGGGGAAGAGGGAGAGAGAGAGTGGGAGAGAAAGGAGGAAAGAGGGAGAGAAAGGGGAAGAGGGAGAGGGGGGTGGAAGAGGAGGGAAGAGAGGAGAGGGCGGCAGAGAGTGGGGGAAGAGGGAGAGAGTGGAGAGAGGGAGAAGAGGGGGATATAGAGGGAAGAGAGCGAGAGAGAGAGAGAGAGGGGGAGGAGGGAGATAGAGGGGAGAGAGAGTGAGCGAAAGAGACGATGGATGGACAGACAGACGTACGGACGGACTGAACGAACTAACAATCGGACATTATTTTCGAAGGGGTACAAATTGGGCACGCAGGCCCGTCTAATAATCGGCTCTTCCAACTACAGGCAGGCGTTTAGGCAGGCAGGCAGGCAGGCAGGCAATCAGACAGACAGACAGACAGACAGACAGACAGACAGACAGACAGACAGACAGACAGACAGACGGACGGACGGACGGACGGACGGACGGACGGATGTAGATTACATCTACACAAACAAGACATAGCTGTTACGTAATATACGTTTCTGTCTGTACCTTACTTATTTCTGTTCCAAACATCTGCTACTTTAACCCTTTCTATCCTAAGCAATTATTACTTGAAGTAATAACAATATGTGACAAAGGCAGTTAAGTAATTCAAAACAATGTATTCCCTTGGTTAATTTAAACACAGAAGTCACAAACAATATGTTGCACGATTTATTGACTGGCATATTTCGCTGCACCTCGTCAGGTACATACAGTTATATATCCTGTGAAGAGAATAAATGAAGAACAATATGTAAGATGAAGCAATTAAAACACGTAGTCACAGGTAGAAAACAGGTGAAAAAGAAAAACCTAATGTGTACATTTCGCGGCGACTGCACTAGCCAGGCGACCTTAATTCCTTAGGCTCAAGACCTTCCAGTCCTAAACCGCAATGTACTATAGGTAATAGATAACAGTCAAACGTGACAGCAGAGTAATACAGGGAGTTTGTAAAGTCTCCACTACACTTTGTATGTGGAACAATTTAGAAAAATTAAGTACATGACGTCATAAAAATGTGCTTAAAAATTTATTAAATTAGTTACAATAGTCACTGCTGTGATCTAATGCTGTTTTGGGGGAAGCTGGAAATACCAATGAAATATTCATTATAACTTATTCAACACATTTCTAACCGTAATGTGATTGCTTGCTTGCTTGTGTTCGTTGGTTTGAGCTCCAACGCGAAGTCCTGTATGTCGGATGAAGGCATCCTGTTGTCCAACATCTGTGTGATGTCATACAGGACCTGAGGTTTGCGTGAGTATCCGTTGTCCCATGTCTGGCTTATTGGTGTGCAGACTGGTGGTGCCTCGCCGTACAGGCAGACACTCTCCGACTTCGGAGGAATCGACGATCTTACTGACTTTAGCCAGAACCCCGGTGGGACCTGTTGCCCAGGACGCTCGACGAGGACGCGTCAATAGGTCTTGGCCAGTATATAACCCGGTCCTGGTGCCGTGGAAACACCTCTGCGTCCCGCAATGTGATAAGGAGGTTGTTTATCATGACATCTTGCTATAAATCGTTGAACAACCATCCGTTGCGTATCGACTGCCATTTCGTAACAT
This sequence comes from Cepaea nemoralis, assembly GCA_014155875.1. Classification (NCBI taxonomy): domain Eukaryota; kingdom Metazoa; phylum Mollusca; class Gastropoda; order Stylommatophora; family Helicidae; genus Cepaea; species Cepaea nemoralis. Next base: position 77,240 of record JACEFZ010008547.1, read on the forward strand.
TTGTTCAACCAAATATATTTTTTCTCTCGTTGATAACATCACTCTGTTTGGAGTGCAAAGAATTACTCTTGCAGACGACAGCCGTTCGCTGCATATTGCTTCACGAAGGACTGTAGAGCAAATTTGTTTATGACGTCATATACTGTATTTTTCAAAATTGTTCTACATAGGAAGTGTAGTGATACTTTACAAACACCCTGTAGTGCCAATGGGGATCGAATGAGGTAATATATCCCCTGCATGGAGTATGCCAGTAAAGAAAAGTGTAACATGGATTGATAACAAGTAAACACATGATGGAAGGCTGGTTAGCCCTGGATAAGGAAATCGTAGAATATTCTAGACGATCACTGTCCCCGGCTGCCGATGACAAAACAGGCTGTTTTCGTGAGATACAGCAATTGCCGCCTATCGCTCATTTCCGTGTCTGCTGCACGTAATCAACCTGTCCGACGGTTGGTGATTTATTCAGGTCTTCATGTCCGTGAGGTTAGCCAGTGCTAGAACAGCCCGGCCATTAACTGACGTCATTGCATGTTATCTGTCTGTGCGATATCACATCTGTGTCATTTATTATGTGTATTTCTATTGCAACAACTGCAATGAGAAAAAAAGAGTGTTGAGGACATAGAACCTGTACTTTTATATGGATGTGAAGCGCGGACAATGAGTAGACAAGCCGAAAAAACATCTGATGGCTGTGGAAATGTGGTTTCTGAGGAAAATGCACAGAATACCAAGGACAAACAGAAAAACCAATGGACAAGTACAACAAGAAACGTACACAGTCAAAATTGTTTGGTCATGTTATGAGAAGAAATACATTGGAGACTTTATCACAACTGGCAAGATCGAGGGGAAGAGAACAAGGAGAAGGCAGAGAAGTAAATACCTGGATGACTTGGCCACGTGGTATGGTCAAGACAAGAACACTGAGCTGATCCACGACTCTGGTGATCGAGTGAGCTGGCGAATCATGACCGCCCACGCTTATCGGCATGGCACATGATGGATGGATTTGTCTTCTTGTGTGTGTTACGGTTGTGTCAAGCAATAGACCTACCTATACACCATCCTGCATACATTCCTGCATACCTACCTACATACATACACACCTAAATGAGTGGCACTTTGCAGTCTTGACAGACCGAAGTATGTGAGTTGGAATGTGGATAAAATTCCATCACAATGCCTGGGCAGAGCTTCAGAGAAACATGTGGTGCCCAAACGACATGTTCCCTCTCTCGGCCTTGCCTTGTGTTTTCCAGAGGAACGTGTAACCAATACGTCTGGTACAAGGTAGGCTGCAGACTCTGGCGGCTCAGCGTCAAACCTCCGAGACCTCGCCTCCACGAGCAGGTGGCGAGTGGTGGCCAGACCCTGGAACCCAAGGGACCAGACTTAGAGGCGTTCAGTCAAGTCCCACAGGTGAGAGCCTTGTACCGTAGGGCGCGTACATCTGTCATCACAAGTGTCCGGACCTGATACACACCTAAATACATACATAACAAACGTGCGTACATACTATACATGTACATAACTACGTCTCAGCTAATGGTGTTTCTTTTACAGTTTAAATAAACACATATAGTATTGTTTCCGGTAAGGTTAACCCTGTCAACAAATGCCCGCAGAAGTCGGATGTGTCGGTCTGACGGCGCAAGAACGCAGCTCTGCTGTAAACAGGCACAACTCAATCACGTCCGGAAGAAAAAAACAACTCCGGATGAACGCAGAAGAAGAAGAAGTATTGTTTGGCGTTCACAGAAGTGAGAGGAAAGAAGTGAGACTATGGGACGCACTAGACGACATAGAAATTGAAAGGTGGAGGTGGGTGGGGGATGTGTATGGCTGGTTGAGGGTGTGTGTGGGTGGGTGGAGTGGGTATGTGGGAGGGTGGGTTGTGTGTGGGTGGAGGATGTGTGTGGATGGATGGAGGGTATTTGTGTATGGGTGGGTGAGGTGTGTGTGGGTGGAAAGGGGTTGTGTGTGGGTGGATGGGGATTGTGGGGGGGGGGGGGGTGTGGGGTGGTAAATATAATAAATTAGAATAAGGACAAGTTTCGCTAGGGGTATTCAGTATGAATGGGGTCTAAATCCCAAACACGCCCTTCTATAGGAATTAATATACTGGCTCGTAAAACCCCCAAGCATTGAACAAGGCAGAAAAGGGTGCAAGTTCAACACTAACATAGAAGAAATGTTTCCCTATAGAAGGCTGGCAGATCCGGGAAGTTCTACCACAGACACCCGAGTACAAATCACTCTACCCAGAAGGTGTGTCTATGTGTAAGTGCCCCGCCCCACATTTAATCTCCCACATATATATATATATAAACAATGACAAGTATCCACTGTCATGCACATCCACAGTATTATACAACAGAGGGACAACAACCAATGTTAGACGCAACAACTGGATTACATGACAGAGGAAAACAGCCACTTGTTAGACAAAAACAGTACAATGACTCACTGTATCACATAACAGTAACCATAACTGGACTATAAACATCAATTTTGGAACAACAAGTTAACAATGAAGTAACTTCAAGGCTTGGTTAAACCAAACAAACAAACAACTGTATTGTGAAAACATTTGGGTCTTGGACAAACCCTGTTGGCTACAATATGGTGACATATACATGAAAGAAATTATTCATATTCAGGCAATGCACACAAAGTATACAACCACAACAGAAGTCCCCCAAAATCCCCAAAAAAGGTTCACATCAAATACCTGTCAAACACAAAACAGAGTAAATAATCCATACAAAGAACTAGATAAAGAAAATCTATCTAATCTGTCTCTAGAAATATCCTATGGGTCTGATGATGACTCCCTCTCCTTCAATATCCACTAGAAAAAAGTCTGGCCATAATCACTCTCTCTATAATCCAGGGAAACAGCTGCTTTGCATATATCCTCCTATTTAGAAAATTGGGGATTGCACACACACACACACACGGAAGCTTTCACCGCCGGATCATATATCCAAAACGAATAACATGTCGGAGTAATCCATATGAATCCAAAGTGGATATACTGTAATCTCTCAAGTCACAGTTGCTAAGTCACTGGGCTAGGAGCATTCCGGGGTGGTATAACAGACAGATATGAGTCGGAAACGTTCTGGCGTGGCGTGACACACAGGAGTCCATGTGATTGATTCGATCAGGATCAGGCACAAACACTTTCAGTATATCTTTGGATGAGGAGTGACATCACATAATCCATTAGAATTTCCTGACAGAACTAACTTGAATTGGGCATGAATATTCCAGCCCTTTTCTGGGTTAAGATGTAGGTTATTCTTTCTTCAGCTGAATATACGACTTGATTGACCGCGAGTTGGTATGGTGCTTGAGTATCCATGTCTGGGATAAGATGGATGAGAAGATTCAAAGGAAGCTGGGGGGCCACAAAATCAGTTGGTAAATCCATACTGGTAAATGATGGTGAATTCCAGACTATCCATGAACCTCTGGAATATGACAGTTGAACGTGGAATCAGGCGGTGACTTTTAGAAGAGGGTATACGCTGAAAACCATCTAGGCCAGGCATGCCTCATGTCTTTGCAGACATTGAAAAGATTAACACCATCTGTAAGTTCCCAGAGGTAGGGAATCCACTTCAGCATATTCAAAATCCATTAATTATCCAGGCATTGACATTCAGGTTCAGGGTGTGTAGCAGTAACCAGCACTCTCTGTAGAATATTAGGGGTAGGCTGATAACCCAGTTTCCTGCCTCTAAATCCAAATAAGTTGACCATAACTTCAGTTCCAATCATGGTGACTAGGCCAATACTCCACCGCCATCTCTAGCGCTAAAACGCAGAGAATAAGTGGGCTTTTAATTAACCCATTAACAATGGGTCACCCGCTAACTTGAATAAAACATGGCGATTGACCAGACCGCTTTGTCTACCCAGCCTTTGTCTCGATTAAGCCTGTGTTTCCGGGGCGCGGCCAATCAATGCCCTTAATTCAAACGAAAGTCCGTTTCGTTAAGTATCCCGTCCGAACTTTTAATAGCGCGTATAGCCGTCTGCTGGAAAAGACTGAGGGATGATGACATATATGTCACAGGGTGGATGGGGGTGTATGTGGGTGGGAGGGGGATGTGTAGGTGGGTGAGGGATGTGTCTCATAACATTGAGATATGCATTGCTTATGTTTACAACATTCATTTGACAATGTATTTTCCTATATGAATGTATCATGCACTATTAATGAATGAAAGATTAGTGACTGGAAGGGCCGAATGTATCACGGGCCTGCATGCCCAATTTGAAACCCTTTTAAAATAAAATTGAATAGAATAGAATTGAAAAAAAAAAGCTATAGTTACCGATCGGGATTCGAACATGTCACCTCCAAATGACGACGGCGCCTCGCCGCAGGAACAAGTGTACTTCTACACATGGCCAACTAGGCGTCTGATTGGCCAATCATCGAAGTACACTTGTTCCTGCAGCGAGGCGCTGCCGCCATTTGGAGGTGACATGTTCGAATCACGGTCGGTAACTACAGTTTTCAATTTGTTCTGTTATCTAGTGCGTCCTCTAGTCTCTATTTCTTTCTTCTCACTTCTATGAGCGCTAAACAATACTATATGCGGTTATTTATGAACTCTCGATATAGCACTTCAGCACTCTCTTTCTTACATTCAATGATAATGACTTAGTGCACAAGATACTTTTCATATTTTGAAATGCAAATTTTTGTTTGCCGTGTTCTGTTCTTAATCTCTGTTGTGCATCTTCCACCTGATGTTATAAGTGCCCCTAGGCATCCATCCAACTATACCATGTGCCCTGCCTAGTGAAACTGACGAGCATGTTCCTCGACCATGTCTTCACTGTTGTTGATAAACCCAAAGGCCTGGTCAAGAGAGAATTAAACATGCTGACAGCTGACAGTGTGGGAGGTGTGCACTATCTTCAGAACACACCAGACCTGCTAGTGTAGCCGACTTAGTCTTTCTTCTCGAGCCTAAGGCGGCGCATAGGGTAGAAGTCATGGCTCTCCATGTCCGGCGGTTCGCTGCTAAGTGTTGTAGATCCTGGATGTTCACTTGGCCGTTGAATGAGCCTTCTCTGATGACGCAGGGTCTCTCTTGGTCTTCCCCGTTTTCTTTTCCCTACTGGTGACCATATGAGGGCTTGGTAGGGGAGTCTTGTCTTGTCCATTCTGAGTACATGGCCGATGTAGTTCCAACGGCGTTTTCTTATAAAATTGGATACAATATCTTGCTTAGTCTCTTATGTTATTTGCGTATTGGTTCTGAAATCTGTCCAGTGGAGGTTTAGAATTCTTCTAAGACATTTGTTCTCAAAATCGTCTAATTTTTTTTATCTAAAGCTACCGTTGATTTCCAACTTTCACATCCATACGTTAACACTGGAATCACACAAGAGTTGAAGATTTTAAGTTTCGTATGTTGGCTGAGTGTCTTTGACTTCCAGATGTTTGACACTTTATTGAAGGCACCAGATGCCAATGCGATTCTAGACAATATTTCTTGCGTTGAGTCCCCTGTAGATGTCATTTTGCTTCCTAGGTATGTGAAGCTGTTGACTTTGTCAAGAACATGGTTGTTTAATTTGGTGTCGTCTGAACTGTTGGTAAGATCAATAGTTTTTGTTTTTGCAGTGTTAATTTGGAGACCAATTTGTCCTGCAAACTTTTGGAGATGGTTTATTTTCTCTTGGGTATCTGGGTGTGTTGAACTTAAAAGCAGTATGTCGTCGACAAAGTCCAGGTCTTCTAGAATTTTGTCAACTCTATGGATACCTCTATTTGTGTTGTTTGTGCATTTGCGAATGACCCAATCGATAGATATTCCAAAGAATAGCGTAGAATAGTGTAGCGGACTTCCGTCATGTTATTTCTCTAGATGTAACTCATACAAATCTCACCTTAGACAGAACATGGCAACTAATGAGCATCCCCATCACGCCCTTCTCTAGATGTGTCTGGTATAACTTCACCTAGCCCTAGTTCAGTAGACAGAAAATGGCAACTAATGAGCACCTCCATGACCATCACGCCCTTCTCTAGATGTGCCTGATATAACTTCACCTAGCCTTAGTTCAGTAGACAGAACATGGCAACTAATGAGCACCTCCATGACCATCACGCCCTTCTCTAGATGTGCCTGATATAACTTCACCTAGCCTTAGTTCAGTAGACAGAACATGGCAACTAATGAGCACCTCCATGATCATCACGCCCTTCTCTAGATGTGCCTGATATAACTTCACCTAGCCTTAGTTCAGTAGACAGAACATGGCAACTAATGAGCACCTCAATGACCATAACGCCCTTCTCTAGATGTGCCTGATATAACTTCACCTAGCCTTAGTTCAGTAGACAGAAAATGGCAACTAATGAGCACCTCCATGACCATCACGCCCTTCTCTAGATGTGCCTGATATAACTTCACCTAGCCTTAGTTCAGTAGACAGAAAATGGCAACTAATGAGCACCTCCATGACCATCACGCCATTCTCTAGATGTGCCTGATATAACTTCACCTAACCTTAGTTCAGTAGACAGAACATGGCAACTAATGAGCACCTCCATGACCATCACGCCCTTCTCTAGATGTGCCTGGTATAACTTCACCTAGCCTTAGTTCAGTAGACAGAACATGGCAACTAATGAGCACCTCCATGACCATCACGCCCTTCTCTAGATGTGCCTGGTATAACTTCACCTAGCCTTAGTTCAGTAGACAGAACATGGCAACTAATGAGCACCTCCATGACCATCACGCCCTTCTCTAGATGTGCCTGATATAACTTCACCTAGCCTTAGTTCAGTAGACAGAAAATGGCAACTAATGAGCACCTCAATGACCATCACGCCCTTCTCTAGATGTGCCTGATATAACTTCACCTAGCCTTAGTTCAGTAGTCAGAACATGGCAACTAATGAGCACCTCCATGACCATCACGCCCTTCTCTAGATGTGCCTGATATAACTTCACCTAGCCTTAGTTCAGTAGACAGAACATGGCAACTAATGAGCACCTCCATGACCATCACGCCCTTCTCTAGATGTGCCTGATATAACTTCACCCAGCCTAGCTCAGTAGACAGAAAATGGCAACTAATGAGCACCTCCATGACCATCACACCTGTGACAAGACCGCCGGGGCTTGGTCTGGTTTGCCACGATAGATACAATCCCCTGCCTTTGCTCCAACCACCTCAATAGCACTCTACATCTACCAGGCCCCACACAAGCCGGGACAGCTTAACCTTCCCTCCCTCACCTAGGGTTCCAAACCCCAAGGGGGCTCGGACCAGACCCAGTCATATCACTGCACAAAGTCATAGCTAAGAGAACAAAAATTTAATTCTGAACTACGTCAACGACAACACAGAGAAGGATGGCTGAAAGCCAGACTAGAAGAACTATGTACATGAGCATATATGCAGATGAGGATTCTTCATCATGGAGACGGACAATAGCTCGTGCGGTTGTCCAGTCGTGGTAGCGACTCACCCAGGCTCCTCCAGTGGACTGGAACTCCAAGGTCTGCTGCCTCTCCAAAGTTCCCTCTTCACACAGAGAACCAATCACGGGCTGATCAAGCGCAGTACCACTGCCTGACTGACACTGCACCGATGAACAAGGATCCTTCCTTGCTGTCGTACTATTTTACTCGTCACACTCCTGATGAAGTCTGGGCCGACCCTAGAACATTAGTGGTCTCCCACTTGCAGAAAAAGTACATGTAGCACCGTATCAAAATACACAAGAGCCTGGTCACACTTCTATCTCATAAGTGATCCACACACTGATATGTCACCTACACAATGAGCGGTTGCTCCACCTGAACACACAATGTCACTGGTAAAGTCTATGAGGTGATTAAACACTTCACCTTATTTCCATGTCCTTGGACAAATAGATCTTCACCCAGTATCATGTAACTACCCTGATCAATGGGTAGTAATCACAACCTAGCATACACTGTCAACAGTTCATCACGATGGCATGAGGTAGCTCCCTACCTTAACAAACATTGTCAACAGTTCATCACATTGGCATGAGGTAGCTCCCTACCTTAACAATCATGTCACTCTGGTGTTCCCACCACTTTCGTAATCAAAGTCTTAGGTCACTGGACCACATGTTGGCTTCATCAAGGTAACCAATGTAGAAACACTATTTAAGCATCAACTGATACATGGTGTCCCATAACCCAGCCGGGCCAGAAGCATATAACACAGGTCATGGTGACCGGTAACAATGATCACTCTGCTCAACTTGAAAGTTCCTGACCTTGCAATCACCAAGGTTTACCCTGAGGTTGAATGTCACCAGTGCTTCACTGGCTAGAATCACCAGACGTTTCAGTGTTGGATCCACTCAGGATTGGATGACACTCGTCGGACTCTTGACGGAGGTCCTAACCTAGACCTACCGACTTATTCAGCACTCAGCTCCTTCCAACATTGATCTTGCAGAATCAGACGACCACTCCCAGTATGGCCTCAATCAACTTCTGGATAGGCACTGGAATGAGTGGGCCCATAGAGCTCATGGTGCAGCTCTTGAATCTTCTTCTGTATAGTAATAACAGATCCTGTGATTGAAGAATCACAAACTTGACTGCAGATGTCCGCACTGGCCGCGAATATTGACATCAAAATTACATCAGCCTGTTGGCTGCGATCTGCCTACGCTGAGGTTTGGTGGGCGACTGCCCACGACAAAGTCAGTGCGCCTTCCACTCGCCTACCCGGGCCGCGTGACTTTCATGATTCACGGAGAAACCCAGAGTCACGATATGTTCTCTCAACCCCGTGCTGCATGAAGCACCCGTGAACTTAGAGCTCTTTCCCACGTACGCACTTGAGGGAACATTCTAGATTTTTCTATAAATAACTAGAATAGCTCCGCCCCGCACTATTTTTCTAGGGAAATCCCCTATTAATTGACATTAAATTCAAGGGAGACCAACGCCTCGCACTCCCTTCAAAGGGCTATTATGCAGAGATCTGTCGATCTGTAGCCGTTTCGTCACAACACCCTTCTCTAGATGTGCCTGATATAACTTCACCTATCCTTAGTTCAGTAGACAGAACACGGCAACTAATGAGCACCCCCTATGACCCCGGTACATTCCACCCTCAGACTTTGTATTCGGCTCAGTGGTTAAGCCACCTGCCTTGCGTCTAAAGGTTGTGGGTTCAGTTTGTTGCTTGCTCATTAGGTTCACGAGCGCAATTTTCTCAGAGACCCATAGGAGTCATCGCTGGAGCTACGGAGTTCATGCTTTATGCAAAGCTTTCGGCAGGCTGCCCTGGAGAAAGAGATCGAGCCATATGGGATAAAACTTGGTGCAATGAAGTGGATTATCTGACCTTTACAACGCATTGATAAAATCAGAGATAACGAACCCTCGATCACCATATAATTGTTGTCTTTAATATCTCAGAAACAATGCATGATATATTTACAATGTACTATAATCAATATACACATATCAGTAATTACATAACAAACCATAGTGTGAACATATTGTACAAGTCAAAACATGCAACAAAATGTAGACACAACAATTATACAGCCATGTATCCACGTGACAATCAAAGCCAGTGTCTCGTGTTGTTTATTGGTAGTATACAACATTAACTGACTCAGTGCTGAAGGAAAAAAGTCGCTTAAAAGTCGACTTCATTGCACCGGGTTTTATCCCATATGGCTCGGTCTCTTTCCGTAGCACAAACTCCGTAGCTTTTAGCGACGACCCACAGGAGTCTCCGAAACATTTAACTCGTAAACCGAAGGACGCGGCCTGGAATCGAACACACAACCTTAGGAGCACGAGTCAAACGGCTTGACCACTTCACCACAGAGACTCCCTTAAAGTGCTGAAGGATAATATATCGCCAAATGTGGCCTCCCATTTGGATAGGACGATATATCGCTGTACTAGGGTCATTGTGTCATTTGTTTTGTTTCATGACATCTTACACAATTTCAATGCTCAGTGAACAGAAATGTACATTATAATACTTGTTCATGTGATTGTGTACTGATTGGGTTTGATCCACACCAACATTTTGTGTGGCACTGGGTCAGTTAAAGGCCCCCTTTTACCCACCTTGAGGTGTTCTGGGTATATGGTTCTAGTCCCATTTGTTGTAGACCAACCGGCACTGGATGGCTGATGTGGTCAGTACTACATTTGTCACCTCTACTTCCCTGGACAGCTCCAGGTAGCCATTGTTGGGCTGGGCTGACCTTAGTATCCAGGTCAATGTGACAGAATCCCCCCACATGGGAATTCAAACACCCAACCTGGGCTGGCTGGTAAGGGTTCTATCCACTGAGCCACGGTGACTCCCTTCTTCATGGTACTTGGTTAAGAAAAGTTTTCTTATCTCTTAAATAAAACATTTGCCAGAAAAGCAGAGCTGAAGTAGTGTAATGACTAGTGCACTCATCTGCCAGCATGGTGGTCTTGGATGCACCTCCAGCATTAGTTGGGATCTGTTGGTGATCCCGATGGGGGGATGAGCTAGCTTTCCTAAATGGGCAGTGTACATTTTTCTGGGATGTTAGGTGGCTGGTGTAGTACTGACCACATCCATTTAGAGTGGTTTGGTCAAGGAAAACATCTACTCTGCAAAGTATACCTCTGTATGTGTGTACAGAAACAATTCTGGCAGGTACACCAATGCCGTCTTTGTGGGCGGGAGAGGGGACATACAACCAATTCCCCATGGGAACTTGAAGTAGAGACCCTTTAGGGTGGCTGCTGCATTGGAGGACTGACAACACAGGGGAATACCCAATGTGTGGGGATGTTGATCGTGATAAAACAACATAACAAACAATTATGATTCAAAGAATTGTGTTCTGTCAAAGAATTACCCAAAATCTTAACACTCCCTCCCATTTGTTGCGTCTGCACCTTCAAGTGGTAGAGAGTCTTGTCTGTTTCAGTGACCGCCAGATCTATGCTGATGGTATCAAGCTACTGGTAGGGTTGCCCTTGTTAGACAGCTCCAGGGGTAGGGACCAGACAAAGTGAGACCCAAACCTGATGCCTTGCTGGTAGACACAGGGAAAAGCAAACTGGAAAAATACTTGATGAAATCAGCCACAGGCTTGATGAATCAGTGCAACATAATTTGCTTCTTGGTGACATAATAACACTTTATGATAATTGGTTCAATCAAACAAACAAAAACTGCCATTTGTGAAATACATACCACACTCAGCCTATATACATTATTCAAATGATGTCTCTAGAAGATAAGGCCATCAACCTCTAGAAGAGAATTTACTGATTCAAGAATCTTAACATCTAGCACTTTGAGCAAACTCACAGACGCTCTATTCCCTAATTGGTGCAAGCTGTAGGTGCTAATCATTGCCCTGACACACTGGTTGTAAATACGCCAACTTCACCTTCTCACACATCCTGTCCTACCAGACCCACGTATAACTCATAATTCGAGCATCCTTGAACATGACGCTTCATTTTCTAATGTGCCTTTCACTAATAATCCTTCATAGACAGTGTTCAGAACGTCTGCATTGTCCCTGACTGTGCCAGCCGCTGGTGCTTGTGAAGGCACCCGATCCACTGGCTCATTACCTCACACTCCAGCATGTCTTGTACAGCATGTCTTGTACAGCATGTCTTGTACAGCACATAACGTCATGTCCCTGCCAGAGAGATCTATCTATGCTTGGGTAACCACCCATGCCACATCTGTATCAGCCTGTTTCAACTTTGCAAAATACGGATGCAAGCCGAGCATCAAAAGGGAGAGGATCCAAGTATTCATTTAACCAGTTATTACTCATTAAAGTAAGACCATGACATTTTGGTAAAATGTTAAAATATCAAGGCTATTGACTGCGTCATCAAAATATCAAGGCTAGTGATTGTGTCATCAAAATGCCAAGGCTAGTGATTGTGTTATCAAACTATCAAGCCTAATTATTGTGTTATCAGAATATTAAGCCTAGTGATTGTGTTATCAAGATATGAAGTTATTGATTGTGTTATCAAAATATAAATTAGTCTTTAGTAAAAAAAAAGTGGTAGAATCATCTTTACCTGTTACTCCACATAGCAATAACAGAGCCACATTTACCCCCAGTTTCAGAAAAATGGCAGAATCATCTTTACCTGCTGTTCCATAGAGCAATGACAGAGTAAACGTTCCTCACTTTAGTACAAAAACAAAATGGTAGAACAATCTTCACTTGCTCCTCCATGGAAGCAATGAAAAGGTTCAGAACAATGACACTGTCATTTTCTAGCATACAAACAAACCCTTTAAAGACCTTGTAAGGAGTTAATCTGCATGAAGGCAAACCAAAAAAAAAAAAAAAATGCTTAAAACAAAAAAAAAAAACAAAAAAAAGGAAAACACCAATCTAAGAAAAAGTCTCAGAATATAACAATGTTAAAATAAAAACATGAAAAAGGGCAAACTTATGTACATTATCACCAACAGTTGTTCAAACTGATCAGATTCACTAATAAGAGACAAAACAAACCAGAAAAAATAGCCAAATACTGACCATTATCATCATTTTTTTTAAAGGTACAATGTTCAACATCAATTGTAACCCAAAGATCATGATTGATGTCCTAAGTGTACTTTTGCATGTTGAATGCACATATGGAATCAGAGTGTGTCTATTGTGCAGCTTTCTTCATGACATGTTCATATTTTTGTTACTTAGCATAATCAGGGGAGATTACAAATTACTTCCTGTGATTAGTGATTATCCCTGTCATGGCATGCCAGATGGGCCCATGGGAGCTTCAATCTCCTCAAAATCTCCGCCAACATACATTGCATGACAGAGCTAGTTCTGTGTTGGTTAATCAAATGTCTTTGGCTCCTGACATGTTCGTGTCTGAGTCATGAGTCACTTTATTTGTGAGAAATTACTTCCTGTACACCAAAATAAGTCTTAAAAGACAAGAGTAAAGGATGAGGAGAGTCTCCGTGGCAAAGTAGTCAAGCCGTCTGACCCGAGCTCCAAAGGTTGTGGGTTCAATTCCAGGCCGCGTCCTTCGGTTCACGAGTGCATTTTTTCGGAGACTCCTGAGGGTCATTGCTGGAGCTATGGAGTTTGTGCTGTATGCGATACTTTCTGCACTGCGGAAAGAGACACAGCAATATGGAATAAAACCCGGTGCAATGAAGTCGACCCTGCCGACTTTAAAGCGACTTTTAAGCGACACCAAAGTAAACCTACAAAAGTTTTTTACTTTATCTACTACACCCAAACATGATCTAAAAAAAAAAAAAAATAAATAAACTAACTTTTAAAAAAAAGAGCTTCGTTAAAAGGTTAAAGGTGAGAGGCCCAACTTCACTGCACCAGGTATTACCCCATGTGGCTCGGTCTCTCGCCACAGAATGACAAGCCGCATGCTGAAAGCATCATACACAGCACAAACTCCGTAGCTCCAGCGGTGACTCCCAGGGATGTCCTGAACAACTGCACACGTGGCCTGAACAATACAGCCCGGAAGTGAACATATAACCTTCACAGCACGAGGCTGACGTCTTGACCATTTCACCATGAAGACTGTCCCAGCTCTGTAAAATACCCCAGCTCTGTAAAATATCCCATTCTACCATATAGAAAAGTACAATTGTCTTCAATTCTCAATTTCCAGTAGCACAACTTTCAGAGCATGGGAACAGATGAATAGTTAATGTTTGCTGCTATTTCTTAAGTGCTATTTTTGTCACAAATAAAGTGGTTCAGACATCTTGTGAGATTGAAGCCCAATCAGCAATTGTAAGTGCCCAAAACTGAAGATGCTCTAATGACAGTGTGTTTCGTGTTCTAGCAGTGGTGTATTTCATGTTCTTGTATTATTTATTTCATGTTTTTGTAGTAATGAATTTCATATTCTTGTAATAATGTATTGCATGTTCTTATAGTAATGTATTTTCTGTTCTTGTATTTCAATTCTTATAGTATTATATTTCATGTTCTTGTAGTATTTCCTGTTCTTGTATGTTTCAAGTCCCTTTTGTAATGTATTTCATGTTCTTGTAATATTTGATATTCTTGTAGTAATGTATTTCATGTTCTTGTAATATTTGATATTCTTGCTGTGATGTATTTCATGTTCTTATTGTAATGTTTTTCACGTTCTTGAAGTAATGTATTTCACATTCTTGTAGAAATTTCCTGTTCTTGTAGTAATGTATTTCATAATCGTGTAGTAATATATTTCATATTCTTGTAGTAATACATTTAACATTCTTGTAATAATATATTTCACATTCGTGTAGTAATATATTTCAAATTCTTGTAGTAATATATTTCACATTCTTGTAGTAATTATTTCCTGCTGTTGTAGTAATATATTTCACATTCTTGTAGTAATTATTTCCTGTTCTTGTAGTAATATATTTCACATTCTTGTAATAATTATTTCCTGCTCTTGTAGTAATGTATTTCTCATTCTTGTAGTGATGTGTTCAATTCCTCTAGCAATGCCTTCCATCTCTTGTGTTTGTTGACAAAGACTCAGACAAACAAGCTCAATCTCTAAATTACCTTTGACCTGCTGAGCTCTCTAGTTACATTATTAAGTTATTTGCCTGAGCTCACAGTCCCTCACATTTATCCCTACTCAGGCAATTATTCCCTCTGACAAAGCATTGTCAATGTCTCATCTCATATCATCATGTTCCTCTTGTACCTTGTTGTGTCAAGGTGAAGAAATAAACAGCAGGAGAGTCCCCGTTTATGGTTTTCTTACAGAGATTCCCATGTCGATGTGAAGAGTGAAATTATTGAACATTCCTCCCTGAATACCCACAACTACTGCTATGTTTTCTAACTAATCTAATAAAGAAAGCAAATAAGAGGAGAAACAAAAAGAAAGGAAAAACATGTCATGGAAAAACAATTTAAATACCTGGATATATAGCACTTTCAGTTCTAATGCCCACTGATGATTAATCAGGAGACTTCTTTGTCATGTCCATGGTTCCATTAATCCTGCAATCACTAGTGAACCTGTATATATAGCATTTCTATTCCCCATATCCATCTGTACTTCACTGCTGGGATTCTAAGTGTCTAAATAATCCTGGGATTGCTATTGACATCTGGGGTCTAGAGAGTCCTACAAGGCTGGGATTACTATTGACATCTGGGGTCTAGTGGGTCCTATAATCCAGGGATTACTATTGACATCTGGGGTCTAGAGGGTCCTACAATCCAGGGATTACTATTGACATCTGGGGTCTAGAGAGTCCTATAATCCAGGGATTACTATTGACATCTGGGGGTCTAGAGGGTCCTATAATCCAGGGATTACTATTGACATCTGGGGTCTAGAGGGTCCTATAATCCAGGGATTACTATTGACATCTGGGGTCTAGAGGGCCCTATAATCCAGGGATTACTATTGACATCTGGAGTCTAGAGGGTCCTATAAGGCTGGGATTACTTCTGACATCCCTGCTCATTTTGTAAACACCAGTTCAAGGTATTTGCAACAAACCTCTCACAAAAGACAACTCCATTGCCTACATGCTCTTCCTAATCTGTTCAATTTCCATAGTCAACTGCCATACAACAGTTTTGCTACTGTCTGCAGTATAAACATCATACCTCATTAGTGATCTCCACAACAGCATCCGCATCCCTTGCTATATTCTATTTACATGTGAATGTCTTGAGGAAATGTGTTCATCAAAGATCTATTCATTTTCTTTGTTTACGAAAGGCCAGTGACTGTTCCTAATGGTGTGTAATAAAATCACACGTCCCCCGGTCTATTGCGCAGTCAGATTAGATATCTAGCTTTCTCGAATAAAGGTTTAAAAAAAGATCATGTGTGCAAGTTTTGCACATTAAAATTCCCATGGCAGTTGGAAATTGCAGAGGGTTGGCCACACGGCCACTACTGTGGGAATATTGTTAGGAAAGAAAACCTACCTGAGGATAGACAGAGCATGTTACCTTGGCAAGCTTCTAGATGATAAGGATTCTCTGCTAGAAGATAAGGATTAGACAGTCCGCTGCTAGAAGATAAGGATTAGACAATCCACTGAGTCCAGAGCTAGAAGGTAAGAACTAGATAATCTACTGCTACAAGATAAAGATTATACAATTCCCTGCTAGAAGGTAAGAACTAGATAATCTACTGCTACAAGATAAGAATTAGACAATCCCCTGCTAGAAGATAAGGATTAGACAATCCACTGCTTCAAGATAAGGATTAAACACTTATGTGCATGATCAAAACTCAGAACATGGAAGAAGAGTGACACAGTAATCTAAAAATAACCTTTACAAGGAGAAAGAATGCAGACCATCTTAATATATATTCTGAAGAATTACACAAAATCTGAACTAAAGACTGCTCTGAATGTAAATCAGAGTAGAAAAATAAATTAAAGACACCTCTGGCAAGAACCCCAGAAAAGATACACACGTGTTTTTACAGGCTTTGCTAAAGACATGTACCAAAATAAACTTCATGAGGACAAACTTTTGCACGCCAATGTCCCACAGGGAGTAATGGTACAACGAAATATTTACATGATCATTATATAGCACATAGAAAGATATATCAATAATTTACAACCATACTTAATCGGTATTATATCAACAAATGTCGTGAACTCTTTGAGTCCCAAGCAATGCACCACGTGTGATTAACTGCTGTGTGTATTAATCAACTCAAAGGTGTTCAGATGTTATATATATATATATATATATATATATATATATATATATATATATATATATATATATATATATATATATATATATAATATATGTTTTGTCTAAGCACACTAACAAAATCTGGCTAAATACTCTGACATTTAGTAAACATATGATGCCTCTTTAAAAGTAAGACATTTAGTAAACATATGATGCCTCTTTAAAAGTAAGACATTCATATTTTCTTAATTAAGATTATTGTTCCTCTTGAACATGATGGAGGAAATCTTCTGTCACTGAAAAAGTTAAGCATATTTCCTAAAATGTTAAGCAGCAAATTATTTATGTTTCGTTACAGTGTGTATGTTTATTTTCAAACTTATTCTTGAAATGCAAAACAGCAAAAGTTTCATTCTAGTGTGTCTTTATTTTCACACTTATTTTTTTGGAACATAAAACGGCAAATTTTTTTATGTTTCTTTTAGTGAATGTGTTTTTTTTTTTTTTTTGCACGCTGAAGAAACAACAGAAAAACTAAGAACGCCGCCTGTGATGTTTCATATATAGTAAGAGATACAGAATGCCAGTTTACATGTAAATAAACTATTGGAAGAATCAGTTTACTTAGATCTGCAGTTTTCATATGTTCCATGTGTCCATTTATTCAAATGGTACTTGCAATTCTGCATAATTTTCTGATTTTTCTACTACTGATTGTTGCTGTTTCAATGTTCAAATAGTAGTGAATTATACTTCTAAATAAAACAACTTTTAGTTTAATAGTACTTTTGCTGGCGTCTGCTGGAGGAAAATGTGGGCTTTGATTCAGCAACTGCTTTCCTCTTGTTAACAAATACAGTCTCAAACCCATATCTGAAGATTTGAGTGACCAGCATCTAAAATTATCTCAGCCTCTGCTCTTTGATTTATATCAATTTATACAGGCATTGATAGACACTGGCAGAAATAAAGGAATGAAGTAGAGATCTGAGGACACACGAGACAATATAAAAATAGAAAGCTAGAGACAGATTCTTCCTCTGTTTCTTTCATTCACTTGAAATTTGCTATAAAACTGCAATGTTGTCTTTCTTTTTAGTTCACTCAATGATCCATAAAGTTTATCTTCCACAGTTGTTTCTCTAGGCCAGAAGGTTTGCCTAGATATGTCATACTTTGGGCAGTCTTGGAATGTGTAGTCTGCTGTCTGCTGTGCCAATCAACATATGCACATTGCCGATTTACCACTCTTGAATTTCTGAAGCAGATACAAACCCGCCACCTTCAAATTAAGATGGCATCTTCCCAATGGAATAAGTTCTTAATGCATGGCCAAGCAGACACCCCAATTTCTATCTTGAATAGCGGGGTCTTCTTATTTCTATTTTGTTTTTACTTTTATGACTGCTGACTGCTGAAAGTTGTGGTGACAGTTGTTGAAAATAAGATGAGTTTTACTCAGAATTTGATTCTTCTGTGTATTGAATTATATACTGCAACAATAAGCAAGGCCAACAAATTATGTATACATATAGAAAACACACAAATGGCAAATGTTCACTGGACTTGATTGAATCTCAAGCCTCAACCTGGAAGATGCTCAAGTTAACATCATGCTTCTGTTAACTGGCATGCATCAGTTTACTGCACTTCATTCACAAAATATTCACAAATTTGTCAAATTATTCAATTACTACCAGAATGTGATTCTTATTTTGAGGGTTCTTGACAGTATAATCACATTTAATATCTTGCAAACACTCATAAAATAACAATAAAATATTTACAAAGTGATATAGCTTTGATGCACTAGCAGCATGCTTAAGAAAATTGATCCAATTTTCAAAGAGAATTGATCCAATTTTCAAAGAACACTGATCCAATCTTCAAAGAGAATTGATCCAATTTTCAAAGAGAAATGATCCAATTTTCAAAGAGAATTGATCCAATTTTCAAAGAGAATTGATCCAATGTTCAAAGACATTCTACTGTAAACAACATATCAAACATTATTGCATACTGCAGGGAGATCTTTCATGAAGGGGAGTGACAATAAATGTGATAAACCTCACCGTCATCATATTTTCATCAACTGCCACCCCAAAATCAGTTAACTATCACCAACATCTAGGCAATACTCTACATGAGCAGAACGAAGGCCCTGATAAATAACATTAGCATGTCATAGCAATAACGCATTTCCAATTTTATAAACCATAAATATTGTTATAAAACAAAGTTTAGGAGAACGTAAACACAAAAAACAGAGAATGTTGGGTTAACAAGCCTACATCAGCAAATAACAATACAAAACATTGACACGACACTTCATTAAGGCATAATTTGCAAAATTGTGAAATAAAAATAAAGTAAGAAGAATGAAGTGAAATATACGCTACCTAACTCCGCAGCTCACTTAATTCTGCTTGCTTTATTATGATCTCACATGATTGTATAATATTATGCCTTACTGTTTAGTGTTAGTTCTCTCCTGATTTTGTGATATTTTTCGCTGATGAAGGCTTGTTGTCACAACGTTCCCCGTCTTTTTAGGATTGCGTTTTTGTGAAGCTGATCTATCACACCTGTCTTCCCAATTATAGTCTACATTTGCACAGCTTCAAGTCAATTAAACCTATTTCAGTTTTATAGCCATCTTTTATACACCTGTTAGTTCTGTGGTGAAATATAATTCGCAATCCTGCATTCAAAACACATCTACTGGCAATTTGAAAGTAGACCGCCTTGACCTGGTTTTCATACAATGGTATGAGTGCCGGCTGTTCAGAAAGCAACAGCAAACTGCTGAACGTGAACTTGCCAATAATAAATAACCAAACAATGCTGGGGTTGAATGCAACGTCCTATAAGTGATATGTAACTAACTTTTTAAAATCTATCTAGCTCTATTGTGTATTTAACAAACTAGCATCTTATATGCAGCTAAAAATAACATAAGTATGGTTGACTCGATTGACTGTAGTATTAACTTAATTGGTTTGAAGACAGTGGGTGGAGTCTTTGGGTTAAGGCTGGGGAAAAAAATCAGCTTCCTTTTTCTGCCAGGTCACGCGGGCATAAGATGAAATGAACAATAGGCTACTGCGGAAAGTAGATAAGCAACGGACCAGGCTGAATTAGTCAATGCCTTCAGGCGGGCAGAACAATTAAATGAACCAAGCGATGACTGTAAATCTGTAACCTTCACCAGATAGCAATAACATTAAATTAAAAGAGAACGCTATGCAGGGGACCGGTGATGAATAGTCAACCAACACAGAGCTCGTGTCATCGACCCTCAAAAGCTGAATGAGATACTAAGAAGAGGATCCAAGCACGTACTTGCAATTAACTCTAACTTTATTACAGGGAGTCTGGAAGCAAGCCAACAATTATCTGAAGTATGCTTGCACCATATAACCAACAATATATTTTATTTGTTCAACTCAACTTTCCATATGCTGAGGACATCAATTCATTATGTTTATAACAGCAGCGGTTGCTGCCGCGGTTTTGTTTTAACAAATACCATTACCCAGATTTCTGATGATGAATATCAAATAACAATTCACTAGGCCATAAAGATCACAAATATGATGAAGAAGACCATAAGAACCCCGAAAATCTTGATCATCAGCCACCGGTTGGAGGTCACAGACTGGAAGTATTTCAGGATCTCAGAGTGTGCTGCTTCTATGTTCTCGCTGGCTTCTTCTACGTTGGTGTCAATCCTAGATGTAGTACAAACAAAAGTATTACACTACATTATTATTAGACTACAGTGCAAGTATTACATTCTTCTTCTGCTGCTGTTTCAACTCCTTAATCTACTTCTGCTGCGTCTTGTTCTTTTTCTTCCCAAAGTGCAAGTATTACATTCTTCTTCTGCTGCTGTTTCAGCTCCTTAATCTACTTCTGCTGCATCTTGTTCTTTTTCTTCCCGTTCTTCTGCTGTTGTTGCTTCTTCTTCTGTTACTACAGCTGTCTTCGTCAACTTCTGCTGCTTCTTCTTCTGCTTCTTCCCCCTCTTCTTCTGCTCCTGTTGCTGATTTTCCTCTTCTTCTTGTTATCATAGTCTTTGATGAATACACCATCACAAAAGTTCTCTTGATGACCTGAACCATTTTTGAAGACAACTATCTGATACACATTAGACAATGGCCAAACATGAAGACAACTATCTGATACTCATTGGACAAATGGCCAAATATAAAGACAACAACTATCTGATACCCATTAGACAAATCCCCAACCATGAAGACAACTATCTGATACCCATTAGACAAATCCCCAAAACATGAAGACAACCATCTGATACCCATTAGACAAATTCCCAAACATAAAGACAACAACTATCTGTTACCCATTAGACAAATCCCCAAATATAAAGACAACTATCAAATACCCACTATACAAATCCTCAAAACATGAAGACAACAACTATCTGATACCCATTAGACAAATCCCCAAAACATGAAGACAACAACTATCTGATACCCATTAGACAAATCCCAAAACATAAAGACAACTATCTGATACCCATTAGGCAAAGCCCTAAACATGAAGACAACTATCTGATACACATTAGACAAATCCCCAAATAAGAAAACTATCTGATACCTATTATACAAATCCCCAAACATAAAGACAACTTTCTGATACCAATTAGACAAATCCCCAAACAAAGACAACTTTCTGTTACCCATTAGACAAATCCTCAAATATGAAGACAAGTATCTGATACCCATTAGACAAATCCCCAAACATAATGACAACTTTCTGATACCCATTAGACAAATCTCCAAATATGAAGACAAGTATCTGATACCCATTAGACAATTCCACAAACATAAAGACAACTTTCTGGTGCCGATTAGACAAATCCACAAACATTAAGACAACTTATCTGATACCCATTAGACAAATCCCCAAGCATGAAGACAAGTATCTGATATCCATTAGACAAATCCCCAAACATGAAGACAACTTTCTGATACCCATTAGACAAATCCCCAAATATGAAGACAAGTATCTGATACCCATTAGACAAATCCCCAAACATGAAGACAACTATCTGATACCCATTAGACAAATCCCCAAACATGAAGACAACAACTATCTGATACCCATTAGACAAATCCCCAAACATGAAGACAACAACTATCTGATACCCATTAGACAAATCCCCAAATATGAAGACAACTATCTGATACCCATTAGACAAATCCCCAAACATGAAGACAACAACTATCTGATACCCATTAGACAAATCCCCAAATATGAAGACAACTATCTGATACCCATTAGACAAATCCCCAAACATGAAGACAACTATCTGATACCCATTAGACAAATCCCCAAACATGAAGACAACAACTATCTGATACCCATTAGACAAATCCCCAAATATGAAGACAAATATCTGATACCCATTAGACAAATCCCCAAACATGAAGACAACAACTATCTGATACCCATTAGACAAATCCCCAAATATGAAGACAACTATCTAATACCCATTAGACAAATCCCCAAACATGAAGACAACAACTATCTGATACCCATTGTATGAGACTGAATTAACTCCAGAGTTATACTGACAGGAACACATTAATTCTGCCACTGCTTGTGATTAAACCTGGACCACTGCTTTGGCAACCAAGCACAAAAAACCACTACGCCACCAATATTCAAAGTGCACACTTAATACATACAAGGGGTCTCCATGGTGAAGTCCACCTGCTTCACAGACCGAAGGCCGTGAGTTTGATTCTGGGCTATATCGTTCGGTTCATGAGTGCAATTTTCTCTGAGACTCGTGGTGGTCGTCGCTACAGATGCAGAATTTGTGCTTTGTGCGATGCAATCGGCAGGCCGCTCTGCAAAAAGACACAGTCAATGTTATACCAAACCTGTTAGATCAAACCTGGTGCAATGAAGTTGATCTTCTAGCCTTGTAAACCCTTTTTAAATGAATTCACACAAACCCTAGTTGTTATTTCTCAATAGAAGCTTCAAGGTTACCTTCCGACAATCTCCTCCTGCTCTTTCACCATGTGAGCTAACTGCTGAAAGATGCTTCCTAGCTCAACAATTGTGGACTCGATGTTCTGCATGGTTTCTGCTCTGCTCTGAATGTAGGCATCCTGTAATATGAAATTAGAACAAGTTATGGCCGGCTCTGTGGCGAATGGCGTATAAATGCAATTCGTAATTCCGCATACTGCATTGAAACACAGCTGCGGGCAATTTGTAAACAGACTGCCTTGTTTCGGTTTCCATACAATGGTATGAGTGCCGAACGTTGATAGAGCAATGGCAAACTACTGAACATAAACTTCTTCAGGAATCACAAACAGCCAAAAAATACTGGACGTGACTCTACATCCTGTAAAGCATATGCAAAAAAAAATGCTGGGCTTGACTGCTACATCCTGTAAAGGATATGCAAAAATGCTGGGCTTGACTGCTGCATCCTGTAAAGGATATGCAACTAACAGCTAGCAAAGCCAACAGGTATACCCTTACATACATACCATGTCTGGTGTGTGCAAACTGAGATTTGTTTGGGGTTGTGGGGTATAGGTTCTTCTTCTTCTTCTGTTGCCCTTGATCCTCTGTTGAAGCAGTGATCCTCAACCATCTCACTTAAAACCAATCCTATCTGCTATCTCTTGCAGCCTTCTTTACATTCTCCCCATGTTGCTGAACTCATTTCTTCCATGACCTGTGCCATCTCCTCAAGATCCCCTACATTCCAATACTCTTCATCTTGTCAAATGCTGCTTTTGTTTTTGTACTATTTTACATTTAACTTCTTCAATACATCTTTCATCTGCTGTTATGAAGGTACCCCAAGACTTGAACACAATGATGCTTCATCATAATAATAACATTATTCTTGACGAAAATAGGAATTCTATTAAAATATTATTCTTGATGAAAATAGGAATTCTATTAAAACTTTATTCTTGACGAAAATAGGAATTCTATTAAAATATAATTCGTGGCGAAAATATGAATTCTATTAAAACATTACTCTTGGCGAAAATAGGAATTCTATTAAAACATTATTCTTGACGAAATTAGGAATTCTATTAAAACATTCATGGCGAAAATAGGAATTCTATTAAACCATTATTCTTGATGAAATTAGGAATTCTATCAAAACATTCATGAAGAAAATAGTTCTATTCAAACATTATTCTTGATGAAAATAGGAATTCTATTAAAACATTATTCTTGACGAAATTAGGAATTCTATTAAAACATTCATGGTGAAAATAGGAATTCTATTAAACCATTATTCTTGATGAAATTAGGAATTCTATCAAAACATTCATGAAGAAAATAGTTCTATTCAAACATTATTCTTGATGAAATTAGGAATTCTATTAAAACATTATTCTTTGCGAAAATAGGAATTCTATTAAAACATCACAGTAGCATTACTTCAGCATTTTGTTTGAGGACATTATGCCTGAAAATGCTTAACCAAGAGATAATTTTAAATACCCAGGGGTAATTTATAACATCAGATGGAAGCTGCACAACAGAGATTAAGAGCAGAATAGGGCAAGCAAAAGCTGCAGTTTAGACAATGAAAAGTATCTTATGCAATAAGTCAGTGTTACTGAATGTAAGAAGGAGAGAGCTGAAATGCTATACAGAGCCTGTTTTGCTGTATGGAAGTGAATCTTGGAATGTAAATAAACAAATTAAGAAGACTTTGGAAGCAAAAGAGATGTGGTTTCTGAGATGAACATTGGGAATTCCTTGGACTACCAGAGTAACTAACGATTGTCTGAAAGAGGCTAATGAAACTAGAACATTATATACAACAATAAGAAAGAGACAAACAGCTTTCTTTGGTCATGTGATGAGAAGAGAGGCACTGAAGAACATTGTGACAACTGGAAAGATCAAGGGAAAGAGAGGCAGAGGCAGACAAAGAGAAATGATGCTGGATGGACTGAGACAGTGGCATGGAGGAATATCATCAACCGAGTTGATCAACAATCCAAAGACCGAGATCTGTGGAGAGTCATGAATGCCTACGCCAGCCAGCAGAGCACTTGATGATGATGATGATGATGATGCTTGAATAGGCAATATTTTCTGAACTGAAATAATGGAACAGCCATTAAGATTTTATAACTAACAGAGACATTAACAATGATTGTACCTGCTCATCAATAATCTGCATCTGGTTCTGCACCTGTCCTCTTGCCCCTGCTCCCATGTCAATTGTGACATCTCCATTTCCTGCGTGGTTGGCCTCATCTTGCAGGAGCACTGAGCCATCTGAACAATGTAAAACATCGACAGACGTTGACTTTTGCAGGAATACAACAGAAACAAGTACCGATACATGACATGAACTCATCAAACCCTTTAGAATCCACAGGGAAAACCAAATAGAAGAATATCTAAAAACACACGGAGAAAAGAATTCATCATCACCTTCCACTTTTGCCATCAATTGTCATTAGGAGGAATAATTGATGCTGCAACGCCCAATGGGTGGAACTGGATAGTATAATTCTGTGTGATTGTACCTACCTTTGATGTCATCAATCCATTTTGTTCTTGGGCGTCCTCTTGCTCTCGTAGCAGATCTTCTTTGATGTAAGGCCAGTGGTAGTAGTTGATAGTGTTTCATTCAAACGAGATGGCCAAACCATTTGATCTTCTGTCTTTCAATATATGTGGCACAAGGTGTTAATCCCACTGCCTGTCTGAAAGACTGACTGATTGGCACCTTGCCGTCTTGACAGGCGATAGTTTGTAAAATGGAGTCATACCTCTCCATAACACAAAGCCTGGGCTGAATTTAGAGACCATGTGTTGCCCATGCATCATGATCTTTTGGCCTGCCTATTTTACTTCACAGGAAAGGTAACACCAATAAGTCTGGAACAAGACAAGCTGCAGAAGCTGCCAGATCAGAAAAGCAATGCTCTAACCGTCTGCCTGTCGGAGCTTCCATCCTAGACCAGTTGCCGACTAAGGCTTAGGGCTTGGTCTGCCCTGCCATGACATTTAGTCTTTAGGATGCATTTCCTTATGCTAGGGTAAGACTTGCACCCTTCTAATTGCACTCCTCTGCCCGAAGCCTTTGGCACAATATGGGGTTGTCTTGTTTCGTGAGCGCCACCCAACATTTGGCGCTAACAGAAAGCAGGCATTAGCGTCTACTGTAATACGGTAGCTCAGTCATATCTGACTAAGACCTGACATATCTGTCTGATAACATCATTTCTTATTCGGTCTCAGAGAGTTAAGTTGGCAGCTCTCCTCAAGCAGGAGACAAAAATTAAAAGAAATGAATCATATGGGGAGGACATGGACGGAACAAGCAAGGAAGAGCTAAGGATGGGACAGTCCAGAGTGAGTTAGGTGAGGACCTATACCCCAGTGGGAGGTAAAGGGTGAAAGAAAAAGAGTTTATCAATGCCGAGCAGAGAGACTACACTGTTATAAGAGAATCAGTAATCCAGAGTTTGCGAAAAAAAATCTGGCAAATAGCAGTGTATTAAGAGGTGAGGGAATTATGCTGGCACTGGGTAGACAACACACTAAGGAAACCAGTTCACATAAATAGACATTTCTTCTTCCTCTGGAATACTCAAATTAGCAGAAATATAAAAAGGTAGGTTTATGGCCCTTCATACTGTTGGGGGTATTGTCTGGTTGTAAAACTTTGTGGAAAACTGAGTTTTAACTCTTAAGTATGGTGCATTAACATGATGGAGTCCGGAGACAAACCCATAACCATCGGAGGTCAAGGATGAACCACTTCATCAAGATTCATTCAGCAAAAAGAACATTTATCCTGAGTTTTTGTTTGTTTCACAAGTCAGCTTAATTACATTTTTTTTCACATTAATGACACTTCTCACATGAAAAACAACTACAAAAATATCTAAATTACTTAAAAACTGCCTCTACTATCTTGAAGAGATCAGTGCAACAATGGACATACTCACTCATATGCCCTTGATAAGCTGAAGGAGGCAAAGATGATGTGATTGGGGAGGAAGAAAACTGTTCCCTCCTGGACTTCTGATGTTTTAAATTCTGCAACAGACACAGGACCGGTAAGTCAGCTTCAACCAGAACTAACATTCACTCAAAAATAATGTATGCATGTGGCAAACAGGCATATCTACAGAAATAAATGTAGGCATGGTTTCCACGGTAATGAGGATGTACTAGGTTTCTCTATCTTCTACAACTTGGTATCTGGCCATCTTGACAGACAATAGCGTGTATCCTTGTTCTCCAAAAAAGGCATCATAACACAACCCATGGCGGGAACTAGGGATATGGTTATACCTCTCCATAGCACAAAGCCTGGGCTAAAATGTAGTCCATGTATTGTCCATGTCCCTCTTTCAGCCTGCCTAGTTTACTCCAGAGGAAAGGTAACACCAATATGTCTGGAACAAGACAAGCTGCAGAAGCTACCTATCACCAAAGCAATGCTCCTTCAGCCTGTCGGAGCTTCCATCTTAGACCAATTGTGACCAAAGCTTAGGGCCTGGTCTGCCCTGCCATTTAGTCTTTAGGTTGCAATTGCTCACACTAGGATAAGGCTTGTACCCTCCCAATTGCGCTCCTCCACGTAAAGCAGCTGGCCCAATGTAGAGTGTCAGGTTTGGTGAGCGCTGCCCAACATTTGTCGCTAGGCATGTAATGACAGGTGATAAATGACACAAGGCATTCTGATGTCATCACATCATCATCATGTGCCTTGCCAGCTGGTTGGTGTAGGCATCCATGTCTCTCAACAGATCTTAGTCCTTGGTGTTCTGGATCAACTCTGTTGATGATATTCCTTTATGCCACCATCTCGATCCATCAAGAATAATTTTTCTTGGTCGGCTTCTGTCACTTCTCCAACAGATATTTCCTGTTGTCAGAATGTCCCAATGCCTCTTTTCTACTTACATGACCAAAGAATACCATCTGTCTTGTTCATATTGTTGTATATAATGTTATACTTTCAATGAGACTTTTCCATCTTGTCCATCTAGTCTGCGACAATTGACAAAAAGGCATATCTACACACAGTTAAACGTTTGCACAAAATATCTACACTCATAATTTAGAAGCTAAGAATAGGAAATATTTGTAATTTTAAATGCAGCCTATGATTAAAATAGTGTGTCAAAACAACAGGTGTATGCTTGTTTTAACCCTTTACCGGGCAAAACGCCCGAGAACGTTTTTACCCCGGAACGGACAAAACGCCCAAAAGCGTCCGTGACTATTATGCATTGTAAAAACGCGATATCGCGGCTTTCCAAGACTTCTGATTGTCTACTTTCGGTTTTGCCGATCGCTTGACAATGTGGCACCATTTGCAAGTGTGTACTTTGAATTTGAACAGATTTTTAAAATAGTTTTTGGGGTTTTACGCTTTGTATTTCAAAATGGATTTTGACAATTCTTCAAGTGATAGCGGAGATTTTGCTGGGTTCAATTTAAGTGACATTGAAGGGCACAAAGTTGACTATTAATCGGAGCTAGATATCAGTGATCAGCGTTAGCAGTCATGAGTCGGACTTTAAAGAAAGTGATTCTGATTCTGAAAATGTGTTTGTAAATTGCCGTATAAATGACTGACAATCACAAACAATATGTTGTATTTTGTAAATATTTGTGTTCATGTGCGGATTACCGGCAACATTCATGTGAGTAAAATAATCTGCATGCTTTTTCCTTCATTTTGCTTTTTATTTCACTAAAATCTGTTGACTAACACCTTATATGATGATTTCTTTACTAAAGTAACCTGAAATTTTACCGAACCTGAAAAATCTTGCCCGTTCCGGGCTTAAAAACGGACAAATGTCTGCACGGTAAACGGTTAAATGACATATTGAACAATTGTTTGAATTTAAACACAAAACCCATAAGCAATATATTGCTGCATCTCATCGTGTGCATACTGCAGAATTATATATTATATTAAGTGTATAAACAAATAATAATTTGACTGAAATACTAAGTACATAGTCACTGATGTTATTTGAATGTGGGGTATGTATGCACCAGATGAGATGAATCAAAACATGCCAGGCAATAAATCGTGCAATATACTGTTTATGGCATCTTTGTTTAAATTCATTAAGAAAATTCATTGTTTTGAATTGGATTGCTGAAATCATTTGACACAATGCTCTGACTTGAGTCTCATATACCATTACACTACAGTTCTCCTAAAACAATGAGTTTCCTAAAGTAAACTTGGACAATAAGCCAAGAATTTAAAAAAACTCACCTCAGTTCTGACTTCCAGTACCTGTCTGAAGTCATTTGACATAGAGGCCAGTTTGGACTGAAATTACAGATAACATGAATTCATCTTTTGAGTATGGAAGGAAACATGAACT
The DNA here is from genome assembly GCA_014155875.1 of Cepaea nemoralis. Lineage (NCBI taxonomy): Eukaryota > Metazoa > Mollusca > Gastropoda > Stylommatophora > Helicidae > Cepaea > Cepaea nemoralis. The sequence continues at coordinate 106,346 of JACEFZ010008547.1, forward strand.
ATTAATTTTCAAGCAAACATTAATCATCAATGATGGCTACAAAATGCTGTTCTCTTCTTCTTCCTCTTTCAAGGTTGTTGCTCCTTTCAGTCCAAAGGTCACATGTCCAATTTGAGCAAGCATTTGAGTAAGGTTTGCCTTTGATGTAGATTTCATTCAAGATGATGGGTCCTATCATCGCATGGGTAGGTTTTCCTTCCTAAAAATGTTGCCAGGATAGTAGCCTTATAGCCTACTCTTTGCTGTGGGATTCTTAATGTGTTCCAGAAGCTTAAGAATCCAATCCCACTACCCAAGAAGCCAAGTGGGTCATGTGATATTAGAATCACATGGTTCTTGAAAATATTCCTGGCCATATGTTAGGATCAAAGCTATGAAACTACAGCATTGAAGGCAAATACTGTAACCTCCTCAGCAACTCCATTTTTTTTTAAAATTAAAAGACTGCTTCATCTGTTTGTCGGCATACAAGCATGCATACATTTCTTTTCAAATTAATGTATTACTTCACAACTCAATTAGGGGGTCAGCATGGCCGAATGGACAAGAGCGCTTGTTCTTCAACATCTGGTGTGCTGATGTCGAGGTAAGCGGTTCAACCCCTACACCGGACAGTTGGACTAAAATGTTGACCCATCATACAAGTACCTCTGAAGTAGGAGTGGGTTCGCCTGATGGCAAGGAACACTGGTAATAAGGAAAGCTAATCCACACGCAAAATTCAGACCAGTGCTACTAGAAGTAGCTTACTTACTGCCCCTGGTTGATATGCTTCCTCTTTTTTTTTAAAAGAAAAAATTGGGTACTCATTGCCTGGATGTCATATTTCTTTCTTTAAAAAGTTCAAAATACAAGTTCAATTTTGCGTTGGCACCCCTTTCCACTGTGACACTCCTCATTCAGTCATGATCAACATCACACGGCTCATTGTTGGAGACTATTCATGCAAGAATACACTGCAGAATACAGATCTACCTTGCTGTACAGAGGGTAGTGTTTTTCTCTTCCTCCTGTTGTTTAGTTATAAATAAGCACATAACTACTTCTCACATTTAAGCAGTTAAATTTTGAAACTAGAATAACCCCGGGATGGTTAACCCGGTCAACAAATGCCCACAGAAGTCGGATGTGTCAGCCTAACGGCGCAAGAATGCAGCTCTGCTGTAAAAAGGCACAACACAATCACGTCCGAAAAAATGCTCCGGATGAACGCAGAAGAAGAAACTAAAATAAGAGTGATCATGCATGACTTTTCTCTTCATTACTGTATGGTGCAGAATCACGGACAATGAGTTATCAGTTATCAGTTGGGGTATCTTCGTTGCACTCCGGACATGTCCATAGGTGCTCAGATCCTCCCCCCAGCATATGCATCAGCGTCCGGTGGCTAATAGTGCCAGTTCTGTGTTGGTTGACGAGGCACTTTGTTTTCCCGATGTACCTCTCGCATCTGGCTGTGCCGATTCTTACTCCCAGGTCTTTCATCCTGGACAGCGATGTGGAATCACTGACGTCAAAATCCTCTGTTCTCGCCAAATCTTTAAGGACGTTAATGACATCGGCACGATCCATGGGCTGGCCATCTACAGGGGGTGCAGAGCCAGCCAGTTTGTCAGCTCGTTCATTTCCCTCGACTCCCGCATGTCCCGGGACGAAGATGAAGGTGACTTTATGGACAACAGACTTCCGCAGCGATTCAGTCCACTGTCTACGTACAGATCCAGCTTCGACCTTCTGAATGATGAGTACAATGAGTACAAATTTGAGGGTAAAGTTTAAGCTTTTCAAGCATGGTTAAACAGACAAATAGCAGGAATATGATGCTGGAGAAAAAAGAAACAGAAGCATTCCAAACACTGGAATTGAAGGAAAAAATAGCTAACAAGATCAAGCTCAGATATTTAAGGTGCTTCAGCACATTAACTGGAATTAACCATAACTACAGACATGGTATTCGATCACACATGTATCCACAACAAGGACACAGATTGTAACAGTGGGCAGGCAGTGTTAAGAGATGGACTGTAAGAAGCCAGTATGTGGAGATACAATGTTGGAGATTCATCACTGTCGACCTTCAGTGTTGAGATGGCACTCTGTGTTGTTGTTGTTGATGATGATGATGATGATGATGATGAATACTTATACATCTAAAGTTATGAACTGTTTCAGTGGCAGACGGTCACAGCAGATGCCCAGCAACGGTAACAACATAATCACAAGTGTATTACTTTCACATGAGCTAAACAAACACTCTTTGTGAAACATTGCCAGATTTCTTTAGTACTGAAGAAGGCCGACTTCATTGCAATGTGTGCTCCCCCATCTCGCTTAGTCTCTTTTCACATAATGGCAAGCTGCTTGACGAGAACATCGGACAATGCACGAACTCCGTAGCTCATCACTTATCCCCACTTTTGTTGTCAAAATTTGCTTCATAAGTGATGTCGAATGAAAGAATGTATGAGAGGAAATAGAGAAGAAGGGCAGAATGTCAGATGGGCCTGCGTGCCCAATTCTTAACCCTTTGAAAATAAAGACTTTCGTTCGTTCCCCACGAGAGTTCTCTGACAATTGCACTGATGCTCTGAATGACAAGTTTCAGGGAACGATCCCACAATCTTCAAAATGTGAAGCAGACGGTTTAACCACTTCACCCCGGAGATTTCTTTAGTTTGCTGACTAACATCAGCAAGTAGAATCACACATGACATGTTGATTGTGACACATGAAGGATATGCATCACTCACACTGCCTTGTTTGGGACAGAAAGAGTTGAAGCCTACAACTTCAGAAAGACGGCATGGCGATACTGTAGAGCTAACAGCAGACTCACCTGCAGTGTCACCACCACTGTGTTGGAATGTGTCTGCATGTGTCTGCCATTGCTTGCTTTCTGGGACTTAGCCAGCTGCAGAAGATCAATAAAAACATGTGGTTACAAAACAGCATGGCATAACAAGATGTGAATCAAACATAGACAGAATGTGAAGCAAGTGGTCAAATGGATGTGAACATGGCACTCATTTTCATTTGTAGCAATGAATCTTCACTGGCTTTCATGATGCTATATCTGTGTAGCAATGAATCTTTACTGGTTGTCATGATGCTATATCTGTGTAGCAATGAATCTTTACTGGTTGTCATTATGCTATATCTGTGTAGCAATGAACTTTACTGGTTGTCATGATGCTATATCTGTGTAGCAATAAATTCACCAGTTGTCATGAAAGTATATCTGTGTAGCAATGAATTTTCACCAGTTGTCATGAAGCTATATCTGTGTAGCAATGAATTTTCACCAGTTGTCATGAAACTATATCTGTGTAGCAATGCATCTTCACCAGTTGTCATGAAGCTATATCTGTGTAGCAATGCATCTTCACCAGTTGTCATGAAACTATATCTGTGTAGCAATGAATCTTCACCAGTTGTCATGATGCTATATCTGTGTAGCAATGAATCTTCACCAGTTGTCATGAAAGTATATCTGTGTAGCAATGAAACTTCACCAGTTGTAATGAAGTTATATCTGTGTAGCAATGCATCTTCACCAGTTGTCATGAAGTTATATCTGTGTAGCAATGCATCTTCACCAGTTTTCATGAGGCTATATCTGTGTAGAAATGCATCTCTTCCATAATCAAGAAGAGTGGGACTGCTCCCAGAAGTCAGATATTGACTGGTCACAACAATGCAGAGGTTCAACCTGTAGTAACAACCTTTCAAACACAACACCAGCAAACCAGTTCCAGCAGCATTCTTGAGAACTGGCATCTTTACTGTGGCAAAAATGGAAGTGGGTCACTGACTAATTCACTATAGAGAAGAGTATTTGTGTTATTGAGGTAAATGTTACCCCAACAAAAGTCTTTAGAATATCATGGCCCAAGAATAAGAAAAATACTTTATTTCCACAAGATGTGAACACTGATGAGAGCTGGCTTGTAAACAGCAGCACAGATGTTTGGAAGCTAAAATACTTTACCCTACCCACACTGAAGGCACAGTGGCTTGGGAAGAACAGTGGTGGAGGGCTTGGTTTTGGGAACAAAGGCAGAGGGCCAATCAGCACGAAGAGGCTCACATGACATTACAAGAGTTAGAGGGCCAACCAGTGTGAAGAGGCTCACAGGACATTACAGACACCCTGAGCATAAAGGAGTATGAGGGAGAAGAATGGCAAAAGATTGAAACACTTTTCAATGGGCTGTGATAAGAGAGACGTTCTGGACTGGACTGCTGTACAAAGATGATGATTCACTGATTGGCCAGGAATGTAATGTATGCCACTGCCAAGTGGCAAGTGCGACTGAATGACGTTAATTAGATAGTTAGAATAGCCACGAACTGAAGTGCTGTGGAAGCCAAGAAGATGATGGGAAAAGCACAGATACGTCATTGAGAAACGGTATGACAACAATCAGACATTTCTTGGGAGATTCTAGAGGACGCCAGCAGATTTTGATCTGGGAGGAATAAGTTGGCTGTAGATTGGCTCAACGTCGAAACAGTGGCTGGATCAATGCTTGCGAATAGTGAGAGACGACAGGCATAACTGCTAGGAACGAACAGGCAAGCAAATGGATGAAACCGCGATGTTTTGTGAAGCAGTGGGAATGTGTCTCAATCGAGTGACAGAAGGACTCAAGAAGGACATTTGTTACCAGTGTTGATATCTTTGCCGAGATGGCTTGGGAACGCATTATAAATATTAATATATCTAGACTTACTGCTGCCCTGGTAGTACAGGTACAGTAAGTGATTGAAATGTTGTATTGTTTCGTTACTATAAGCTACGCGCTGCGAGATTAAATGCTGTTCAAACTTTGAACTGTCCAAGGAGTCATTCCCTGTTGCCGCCGTTGGCCTCCTAATCTGCTATCAGTTCGAGCCAAAAGTTTGTATATACTCTGCTTGTGTTGGATTGTTCATCACCCCGTATCACACCATAGCAACCACATGCCATACCACTGACTGCATACAATGCTCTTTTTAATGTCAGATGCAAATAAACTGGAAAAAAGGTTCTAGGTGGCCAAAAGAACTGCTTCAAAGACAGGATTCAAACTTCACTTATTTTTTTTTTTTTTTTTTTAATATAAACTATGTCAGTGAGAAACTTGCACATGAATGAATGATCCAATTCGATATAAGAAAAATCAAAATGTCACCTCATTCAACCTCCTTTCTCAGCCTTGGTTATAACTGAGGTGGTTCCAGAAATATAATACTAGCATAGTGTTAGGAATAAAACTGACTGAATGACTTTGCTCACGTCTCTGTACAGGGATGTAGCACTGCATGAGGATTCAAGAACAGCAGCTAAGAATAGTGGAATCAGACTAGAAAAGCCCCTGAACTAAATCTTGTACACAAAGCTGAACATTCCATGCCCAGTATCCAAGATATTTTCTGGCTCATCTACTCTTCTTCTTCATTCACCTTCAGATATCAAAATGAATTAAAAGAAAGAAATCAGCAGTCAACTTAAGCTTGTTCTCATCTCCATAGAGTTTGTCCTTAAATGGAGCGGCTGTAAGCCAAAATACTTTTCTGTTCTGCATGTATTGGGCACTCCTGCAGCACATGTCTAGCTGCCATTTTACCAGTTCCACTCATCAATGTCTCCTATCTTTAGTTTATTGAACATGTGATATTTCAGTCTGGTGTTTCATGTGTGGAGCCTGAAGATTATTACTTGTTTCTGGCTCATTTTATACTGATCAGTTACCTTCAAACGCAGACAAACTTAATCTAATCCTAGCAAACCTATGAAAAGAGTGGTCCTTACTGCCAGTGTTGGATGAACACAGCAAACTGCTAAAGATTCAACTTAATGGCATCAAGATGAATAAGTTCACCCAGCTAGTCTCAATGTTGTACTAAAGTTCATTCAGCTGGAGCTAATGTAATAAAGTTCACTCAGCTGGGGTCAGTGTTTGTCTTCATTGATGACAAAGAAAGGCTAAGAAATCAACTAATCAAAAGAAACGGTTAATGGGGAAAATAGTTGCACAAAATGTTGATGACAGGAAAGACAAAGTGGGAGATCTACCTGCTGCAACTGTGCAATCTGCTCATTGAGGCTGTTGATGTCCTGTTTAATGATGTAGGTCAATTCCTGAATTTCTATAGGCTTGTCATCAAACAAG
>JACEFZ010008547.1:115000-132689 GCA_014155875.1 Cepaea nemoralis
CTGCTTCTAGTGCACTAGACTGATTATTGCGTGTGGATTAGCTTTCTCTATTACCAGTGTTCCTCGCCATCAGGAGAACCCACTCTGACTTCAGAGGTACTTGTAATTTACGTCCACAAGTCAAGAACATGAAGTCAATATTTTAGTCTAACTGACCGGTGACGGGGTTGAACCCGCTAACTCAGCATCATCACACCGGATGATTTTTATAAGAGAGCTCTTATCCATTCGGCCATCCGGACCTATAATTAGCGCATGTTTTCATGTCTTTGGCATGATCCATGCACTATTTCACGTCTATGGTGTGATCCATGCACTATTTCATGTCTATGGTGTGATCCATGCACTATTTCATGTCTATGGTGTGATCCATGCACTATTTCACGTCTATGGTGTGATCCATGCACCATTTCATGTCTTTGTTGTGATCCATGCACTATTTCACGTCTTTGTTGTGATCCATGCACTATTTCACGTCTTTGTTGTGATCCATGCACTATTTCACATCTTTGTTGTGATCCATGCACTATTTCACGTCTATGGTGTGATCCATGCACTATTTCATGTCTATGGTGTGATCCATGCACTATTTCACGTCTTTGTTGTGATCCATGCACCATTTCATGTCTTTGTTGTGATCCATGCACTATTTCACGTCTTTGTTGTGATCCATGCACTATTTCACGTCTATGGTGTGATCCATGCACTATTTCACGTCTATGGTGTGATCCATGCACTATTTCACGTCTATGGTGTGATCCATGCACTATTTCACGTCCATGGTGTGATCCATGCACTATTTCACGTCTATGGCGTGATCCATGCACTATTTCACGTCTATGGTGTGATCCATGCACTATTTCACGTCTATGGTGTGATCCAAGCACTATTTCATGTCTATGGTGTGATCCATGCACCATTTCATGTCTTTGTTGTGATCCATGCACTATTTCACGTCTATGGTGTGATCCATGCACTATTTCATGTCTTTGTTGTGATCCATGCGCTATTTCATGTCTATGGTGTGATCCATGCACTATTTCACATCTATGGTGTATGATCCATGCACTATTTCACGTCTATGGTGTGATCCATGCACTATTTCACGTCTATGGTGTGATCCATGCACTATTTCACGTCTTTGTTGTGATCCATGCACTATTTCATGTCTTTGTTGTGATCCATGCACCATTTCATGTCTTTGTTGTGATCCATGCACCATTTCACGTCTATGGTGTGATCCATGCACTATTTCATGTCTATGGTGTGATCCATGCACTTTTTCATGTCTATGGTGTGATACATGCACTATTTCATGTCTTTGTTGTGATCCATGCACTATTTCACGTCTATGGTGTGATCCAAGCACTATTTCATGTCTATGGTGTGATCCATGCACTATTTCACGTCTATGGTGTGATCCATGCACTATTTCACGTCTATGGTGTGATCCATGCACTTTTTCATGTCTATGGTGTGATCCATGCACTTTTTCATGTCTATGGTGTGATACATGCACTATTTCATGTCTTTGTTGTGATCCATGCACTATTTCACGTCTATGGTGTGATCCAAGCACTATTTCATGTCTATGGTGTGATCCATGCACCATTTCATGTCTTTGTTGTGATCCATGCACCATTTCACGTCTATGGTGTGATCCATGCACTATTTCACGTTTTTGGCGTGATCCATGCACTATTTCACGTCTTTGGTGTGATCCAAGCACCATTTCACATCTTTGGCGTGATCCATGCACTATTTCAGGTGCTCTTCAGTGTCTGCCCCTTCTTACTGTCATGTGCTCAACATGGCTCATGCATAACATGGCACCTTGTCGTCTTGACAGTTGATAGTTTGTTACCTTGTGCTTCACAAAAAGGCATAAGAACTACAACCCATGATTCATAACACCTATACAAATAAGTCACATAAAAATACCAATATTCTAACAAATTAAATTGACAAAAACTACTTACTCTTAGACTGTCCTAATTATAACCTTAAATGAACTGATTTAAATTGTCAAAAATTTAAATCAAGAAATGTATCTGTCTCTCTATGCATGCGTGCACATGTTATTTACAATAAAGAAATTTTAAAAGAATTGTTCATATGTGTGTTTGCATGTGATTTACTTGCTTCCTACAATTTAAGCACATTTTGAACAAACAATGAGTAATACTCACAAATTGTCAGTTTTTTCCAACTTGGCAAATGTGTTTGCTAGATCTTTACCAATGCGCCTGAAAAGAAAACATCACAAAGGACACCTGTGAAAATTAAGTTATTTTTTAAAGCAACAAATAAAGACAAGCATAAAGTGGTGGCAAAAGGCTAGTGTACTTGCCTCTCTGAGACAGTGGTTTGTTTTATATGCCCAGTAGTGGTAGAAAATTATTTCTGATCAGTCTCGCTCTTGGACTGACCCAATATCATCATTTTTTAAAGTCTAGAAGCAGCAAGCCACTATGGGTCTGTGATGTGATACGGCCTTGACATTTTCTAGTCCTGAATGCACGAGGAATAAGTGGCCAGTCTTTCCGTCACTTAGCCAGACGACAAATGCAGGCGTCAAACCCTCATCAGACTGCTCGCTTGGCCACTTCTTCTTCTTCTTCAGCATTCCGAGCCATTGAGGTTCTTTGCTGCAGACACAAGCCGTCTCCATTCGTCTCTCTGGTGGACTTTCTCTTGCCAGTCGTTGATTCCAAGTGCTTGTAGGTCTGTATATATATTATCTCTCCACCGTCTTCTTGGTCTACCTCGGGGTCTACGGTCATTTATTTCTTGAGTGTAAGCGAGTTTTGTTTCCCTATTATCTTCCATATGAGTGCCAGATAGATAATGTGTTTTGAAAGGAATGGCATCAAGACATGGAACCTGTAATTTCATCTTATTAATGTATGACTTAGTAAATGTGAAAACTACCATTTCACATCTTAACAACAATATCTGCTAGAGCAGTGGTTCTCAACCTGTGGGGAATCCCCCCCCCCCCCGGGGGGGGGGGGGGGGGGGGGGGGGGTGTTTGAGGGTTTCTAGGGGGGGGGGGGGGGAATTAAGATGATTTCAGATCGCGTTAATACAAGAACCGATTACTTGATATTGTTTTTCCTCTTCACACTGTACGGTTCTGTACGTCTCACCCTTCTAAAATTCATTTTATAAAATAAGTAGACCCACAAATCACGTTTTATGTGGACGTCTAGACTTGTTTTAGTATGTGCTATTAAATTTAGCTTCCATTATTATGTATACTGTGTAGTGGCGGGGGCAGGATTTTTATGTAGGAAATATGAAAGGGAGGATGACGTTCTGAAAACATGGTGAAGGGGGGCACGGGCCAAATTTTTAGGTAAAAAATGCGAAAGGGGGGGAATGACGTTCTGAAAATATAGTGAAGGGGGGCACGGGCCAAAAAAGGTTGAGAACCACTGTGCTAGAGAATTATGTTTAAGTTACTGGTAATGAATGTTTAGCAATCGATTATTTGAAATAAAAAATAATTGAAAGAGACTAAGTCGCTTTCACAACACTTATTACAAACATCAAAAAGATGCAGTCATAATTTTTTGACACATTATGAGACGACAGAAGCTAAAATATATTGTGACAACTAGAAAGATTTGTGGAAAAAAAGAGAGAGACAGGTAGACAGTGACAAAAGATTCTTGGCAGCCTAGTGTCATGGCACTGAAAGTAATCTGTGCAAAAACTGATACAGACTGTTGGAGAATGTTGCAGGATGAGGAGAAGCATGATCTCCCGGGCCAGTCAGCCAGATACTTGATGATGATGATGATGATTTGGGTGTAAAAAACTAACTTACATAAATAGCACAAACATCACTAACAGAGCTAAATATTCCCCTTTACTGTGGAAATGGGTTTCAGGTCTGTAGACAAAGAGTGCAGGAAAGCTGTGTACACATTCATAGCTTCAATCATGAACTAGACTTACTTTGCAATCTGTGTGAACTCACTGCGCACATGTAGGGCTCGGTTTCTGTTGTTCTGTATGACACCATTACCCTGGGAGAAAACCAAACTAGCATGTTATTTGACTGACTTCTTGTGTGAGTCAGAGGGAGGGAGAGTGAGATACAGATATTTGGGGATAGGTAGTGTGTGTGAGGGAGGGAGAGTGGGGCACAGAGATTTTGGGACAGATAGTTTGTGAGTGAGAGTGCAGGAGAGTGAGACAGAGAGATATTGGGATAGACAGTGCGTGTGAGAGGGAGTGAGAGTGGGACAGAGAGACTGGGAGGGGATAAGCATTGTGTGTTAAGTGGGAGGGAGGGAGGATGGGAGAAAGGGAGGAGCAAAGAACAATAATGAGTGAGACATTTAAGTAGTTAGTAGGAAAGAGAGACTGTGTGGGGTAGAGGGAATGAAATTAAAGATAATAGTGGGATGAGTCAGCAGTGAATAGGAGGGATAGAGTGTGAAGGTGAAGGAGTAAGCAAGTGAGAAGAGAGAGAAAGTAGGAAGGGGAAGAGTCATTGAGAGGTGGTGTGGAAGAAAGTGAGGAAGAAAGTAGGAGATACCATGTGTGTCTGTGTGTATGCATGATCATAATATCTGAGACTTACATCAGGCTTTATTAAGCTTTTATACAGTGTATATTTCTGAAGCCATAGAAATGATGAACATATTTTACAAATTAACCCTGTGCCCTGGGTTTTCAGATAAAGGATTGGAAATGTTCAGACTTCAGGTCATCTTACCATCTCTTGGGAGTCGTGGTAGCAACCCTGATGGTCCATCAGTTTGATCCACACAAGGGCGGATTCAATCAATCAATCAATCAATCGGTTGCTTGACAATGAAGGTTGGATGCAATGGATTTCCAACACTGTCTCTCACTTTAGTTGTACATTCTGTCAGATTGCTGTTTGTTCATCTCTTGATGTTATCTTCCCACTTGTATCGTTGTCTACCTTCTGCTTGCTTGCCTTCAACCTTACCCTCACATATTGTTTTTATAAGAGTTTAAAATATTTCACTTGCCTCTTTTTTATTTTTTTCATCAACTCTCTTTTCATTCCCAGATTTTCTAGAACCTCAGTCTCATCTCATCTCATCTCATCATGTTCCTCTTGTACCTTGCGGTGGCGAGGTGAAGTATAAACTTTGTGAGAGTGCCCGATTATGGGCTTCATATATCGATATTCCCATGGACTCTGCTATTCCCTCAGTCCAACGTTTACGTGGTCGGCCTGTTCCTGTTTCCATCTGGTCTGTACATCATTGCTTGTTGTGGCATGCTGTTGACTGGTAACCTACTTGCATGGCCAAACCATTTGACTTGCTGCTTTCTAATAAAATCTAGAGCAGCTTTAACCCCCACTTTAGTCCTGATTTCTTCATTTCTGATCTTATCTCTTCTTGATACGTTGAGTATTCTTCTCAGGAACCTCATTTCTGTTGTTGTGATTTTTCTTTTCTCTTTTTCTGTCATTGTCCAGGTTTGGCATTGGTAGCACAGAGTTGGTAGGAAGATTGTGTTGTAAAGTGCTTTCTTAGTAGTTATTGATACATGTTTGTTCTTTAGTATTGGTGCCATTTGTCCAATGAGTTGATTTGCCTTATTGCACCTATTTTTCGATCTCGTCTTCTGATCTGCCATTTGATGATATTATACTTCCTAGATACTTGAAGCTCTTTACTTGTTTCAAGGGATGTTAGTTTAGGTGAATTGTTGCTGTTTGTTCGTCTTTAGTTATAGTCATTACCTCTGTTTTGCTTGTGCTAATTTTCATGTTATGTTCCCTACACATTTCGTTTAGACTATTCATGTGGTCTTGTAATTCAGCTTCTGATTTTGCTATTAGTGCTTGGTCGTCCGCAAACAGGAGTTCTCTAATGGTTAGATTTGCAGATGGTTCTTCTTCTGTGTTCTCGTCATGCGGTATTCTTGCTGTCTCTGCTTGGCTGGTTTCTTTACATATGTTGTCTATATATGTTATGAACAAGAGAGGGGACAGGACACAACCTTGTCGTACTCCAGATCTTATGGTGAAGGGTTCTGAGTGTCCTCCAGTTGCTCTCACTATGCATTCACTGTTGTTGTATAAACTTCTACATAGGTTTGTTAGATGTGTACTTACTCCATATTGTTTAAGGATTTCCCACAGCTTGTTTCTATCTACCCTATCAAATGCCTTTTCTTGATCGACAAAGGCTAAGTAGAGTGTTTCATTGAATTCGATTGATTTTTCTTTAAGTTGTCTAAGAGCAAAAATGGCGTCTGTGCATCCTTTGTTTTTCCTAAATCCAAGCTGCGTTTCACTTAGCTGGGGTTCTAAAGTAGTTCGTAATCTTTTTTCAAGAATTTTGCAAAATATTTTCCCAGTATGACTCAACAGTGAAATGCCTCTGTATTGTGTGCAATCTCTTTTGCTGCCTTTGTTTTTCCAAATTGGGATAATTATGGCGTTTCCCCAGTTTCATGGTGTCTGTTGTTCTACCCAAACATGGTTGAATAGTCTATGTAGCCAAGCTGTTCCTACTTCTCTTGCTGCTTTAATTAGTTCATTTGGTATTTCATCCTGTCCCGGTGATTTGTTCAATGGGGCTAATCTGATGGTTTCTATAATTTCTTCTTTTAGTATGTCTGATTCTAGTTCTTCGGTGACATCTGTGTAGGTCTCTTGAATTCCCGTGACATCTGAAGGGCTGTTGAGTAGTTGTTCGAAATACTGCTTCCATCTTATTAGGATCTGTTTTTGTTCACTTATTGGTTCTCCATTTTCGCTGTTAATTATTTCAGTTGGGTCAAAGGGTTCTCCTCTGGTTCGCATTGCACTTATCTTTTTGTAGAAGTTTCTGGTTGCCTCTTTGTAGTTTTTATTTAGGGTTTCTCCATACTCTTCCCAGTCTTTTTGTTTTTCTCTCTTTACTATTCTACTCACATGTCTTCTCACTATTCTGTATTCTCTGTAATCACATTCCTGTTTGCTCTTCAACCACTTTTTATATTTTTCCTTTTTTTCTTTTACCGCTTTCTTTACTTCTGCGTTCCACCAACTTGTTATTTTCTTTATCCGTGTTTTGCATTTTTTCGTGGTTCCGCATGTTATTTTTGCAGTATTTAAAATGCTTGATTTGAACATCTCCCATTCTTCTTCCACTGTTTTTCTTTCCGTAGGTAATTTTACAAAGAGTTCAGTTAGTTCTTTCTCATAATTTTCCCTTACTGCCTCGTCTTTAAGGTTTTTTAAGTTTACTGATTCGCATGGCATGTATTTTCCTGCTCTTTGTTTTCTTCTTCTAATGGTTCTTATTGTGGCAACGACTGCTTTATGATCTGTGTTTATACTGAAATTGGGCACTGCTCTTGCATCTAATATATTTCTCTTTCTGTTATTTCTTGTTAATATAAAATCAATTTGGCTTTTAGTATCTAGATCGTTCCATTTATACCAGGTGTATACTTGCGAATCTTTATGTTTATAGAATGTGTTTGTTATATAGAGGTCGTGTTGGCTGCAAAGCTCTATCAGTCTACTTCCGTTATCATTCCTTTCATTTTGCTGATCTCCAAATACTCCCAGGTGTTTTTCTATGCCCACTCTGTTATGTCCTACTCTTGCATTGAAGTCTCCCATAACTATGATGTTGTCCTGCTTATCTATTTTATTTAGCACGTCATGTATGTCTTCGTAGAAGTCCTCACATTCTTGCTCATTATTGTTTGCATTACATGGTGCGTATATCCGTACATATGTTGTGATTGTTTGTTCTTTTATTCTCACTGTTATGATTCTTTCTGATATATATTTTATTTCTAGTATTCCTCTTGCTAGCCGTGGTTCGATGACTATTCCCACACCGTGTCTTGCCCTTTCTTGCTGTTCTACTCCAGAGTAAACAAACGTGTAACTGCGGTGGAGCTCCTTGCATCCTTTCCCCGGGTTCCAAATGTTGCTGTATGTAGCCGAGGCGCGGTGTTGGGGTGAGCGCCCATCATTGCTTAAATACCTCAATGGCTCGTGAATACATAACCTATGCAGCAAAAGTCCAACTCCTGGCCTTCACGCGGCGGACCTGTTTAAACTAACAGGAGAAGGGGCGACGGCGAATCTCTGGCGCCGGAAAATAACCAGTATGCTCTAGATGTGTATGCACGTACATGCATGCGCAGACAGGTGTGCGCGCGTGTACACATCTACACTCGAGTGAGACCACAGTCTGCTCTAGCAAAGAAAGGTGCTGAAGTCGGAGGCAACCAGCCAAGAGGCGCACCACAGAAATCAGGATGCCACGCAATCACGCAAAATGGAATATGTCGACTACTGCTAATCGTTATGGTGCTCGCCCTGCTTTGGACCCCCAGGCAGGTGCAGTGCCGGGCCCTATGTCTCGAAAGGGTCCAACTCCAACTACTGGAGGTCCTTCTCAGATGTCCTGTGGAGCCAGGGGACATGAGAATAGGATGACTGGCCTTACCAAACGAAGACTTAAAATAATGCACTGGAATGCAGAGGGAGTCAGCAACAACAAAATAGAATTAGAAAAAATCTTGGACCAAGAAAAAGTAAGCATATGTTGCTTGCAAGAAACTCACCTCAATGAAAATATAGCCTTCAAAATCAGAGGCTACCAGTGTTACCGATCTGACCGAAAGGACAGGCGAAAAGGTGGGATACTGACCCTTGTAAGAAATAACATCATGGCTTCCCAAATCAAAGTCTACATGGAAGGGGCTGAGTATCAGACACTTAAACTTAAGACAGGTAATACAGATCTACATCTGATCAATTACTACTGTCCAAGTGACCGCCCACAGGCACTGGACACACTACCACTAAAAGAAAAAATGATTGTGTGTGGCGATTTCAACAGCCACTCGCAGAGCTGGGGCTATGATCACATGGACCAGAGAGGAGAGAGACTGGAAGACTGGCAGGATGAGAATAGATTCATGTTGATTAACAAGCCGTCCGACCCACATACTTTCTACTCGAGATCATGGCACTCTACAACTACACCTGACCTGGCTTTTCATTCACCAGACCTGGAGTGGAACATTACACGAATTGTTGGGAAACAACTTGGTGGCAGTGACCATCGGCCAGTCTTTCTAACCGTAGAAAATGAGCTTGTAAGTGAAAGCAGCACCCTCTCGAGGTGGAACTACAAGAAAACAGACTGGGCAATGTACAAGCATCGCACCAGCATATTGGTTAGAAACCTGAACACTGAGAAAGACATAAATAAAGTAGTTGAAGAGTTTGGGAAATGCATACTACAGGCAGCGCGAGAAACAGTACCAAGAGGAGCCCGTAAACAATATAAACCCTACTGGAGTAGTGAACTGGAACAGTTGCATAATGATGTTGAAGCAGAGGCCACACCCAGCCAAGAGCACCACAATAAATTCCAGCATGCAAAAGCCAAATTTCAAAGGGCCAAGCTGCAGGCTAGACGGAAAAGCTGGCAGGAGAAAACGGAGTCTCTGAACTTTGAAAGAGACACAAGGAAATTGTGGAAGCTAATAAAACAGCTTAATGACGAGGGCACAGGGAGAAACTCAAAAATTGCGCTACATAAAGATGGAAAAATCTTAACAAGAAAGCAAGCAGCTGACCATTTTGCGGACTCGTTCGCACAAGATAGCAATATCAAAATTAGTCCAGAGAAACAACAAGAGATTCGAGAGAAACGACAACATACAGGACAGAAGGAAATAGTACATGAGGTTCTGGAGGCACCCATCACAATCAGCGAACTGGAGCTAGCCATATCAAAACTGAAAATGAGAAAGTCACCAGGAGCTGATGGTATCTCCAATGAAATGATCAGGAACCTAGGAACAGAGGCCAAAACAAAGCTGTTGCAGATCTTCAATAACAGCTGGACCTTAGGCAGTGTTCCACAAGCCTGGAGAGAAGCAATCATGATACCCCTCCTAAAATCAGGGAAAGATGGTTCCATTGCCTCTAGCTACAGACCAATTAGCCTCACCAGCTGTCTCTGCAAAACACTGGAGCGCATCATCAATCACAGACTGCAGTGGTACATTGAAAGTAAAAACATCCTTGTGCCACAGCAGGCTGGCTTTAGGCAGTGCTACTCTACGGAAGATCAGACAACCTACCTCTCTCAAGAAATTGAGGATGCATTCCAAGAGAAGAAGCTGGTGCTTGCGGCATGGATAGATCTGAAGAAAGCCTTTGACAAAGTCTGGAAAGAAGGTCTGATGAAGAAACTGAGAAACTGCAAAGTCAATGGAAGAATGTACAAATGGGTGAAAGCATACTTGCACAACAGAAGAGCCCGAGTACAGATAGACGGACTCAAGAGCAAGAAAGTACTACTGCGTCACGGTGTCCCCCAGGGCGGAGTCTTGTCCCCCACACTTTTTCTAATCTTCATCAATGATCTTGTTGCTCACCTACCGCATGGAATTAAAGCGGCAATGTACGCCGATGACCTGGTTCTATGGAGCACAAATGAATATGCATCAGTGGCCACCAGATTGCTACAAAGAGCTGTAGATACATTTGCTGCATGGGCAAATAGATGGTGTGTCAGCATAAACACTGACAAGTGCAGCACCACCCTATTTACCCTCTCTCCAAAACAAAAGGCAGGGATCATCCAGATAAATGGAACACCCCTAAGAGAAGATAAAGAACCAACATACCTTGGAGTAACATTTGATGGCAAGCTGACATGGAGAAAGCACATCAACAAAGCAGTAGCAAAAGCCAGAAGGAAAATAGCCATCCTGAGAAAGCTAAGTGGAACCACATGGGGAGCCAGTACGAAAATACTTAGCAAAGTTTACCAACAGAGCATACGACCACACCTGGAATATGGGTCAACTGCGTGGTGTTCAGCATCAAAAACCACACTACAAGAGCTGGACAAGGTGCAAAATCAAGCACTTAGAGTCACCACAGGAGGGATGAGATCAACCCCTATAGTGGAAATGGAGAAGATGGGGAGGACACAGGCACTGAGTGAGCGCAGAGATACGAAAACGCTAATACAAGCAGAAAAGTTCCTCAGCTTGCCAGGCCACCCTATGAAGAACAGATTTGAAAACCTAGCTATGGGGCGGTTGAAAAGAAGTAGTTTTATCCACCAGGCCAAACGACTCTGCAGAGAAACCACTGATCTGCCCACAGTTGGTATCCCCCTAACAACTATTCCAGAGCGAACTCCATGGAAAGATGAGCATAGACTATCGTTACAAATCCAGACAAAAGTGAGAGGAATATTTGACAAGGAAGAACAGAACAGTGTGCAGCGCAGAACAGCCACTCTCAGCTTCCTTGATGAAGAATACCCACAGGATCTCTGGATCCGAGTCTACACAGATGGGTCAGCACAAAATGCTGTTCGAAATGGAGGAGCGGGAGTGTACATAGAATACCCAAATAATACTAGGGACACAGCCAGAGTACCGACAGGAAAGTACTGCCATAACTATGATGCCGAAATTGAGGCAATCAAGATAGCAACAGAGAAATTACTAAATAACAGCAATGGTACACAACCTGTGGTGCTACTAACAGATGCAAAATCAGTACTCGAGGCGCTCCTCTCTGGGAAATTACCAGTACTAAGGACACTACTTTCTGAACTTAGCAGTCAGCATAAAGTCACCCCATACAGTAGATACCATCCCACTGTGGAGTACCCGGAAACGACAGAGCTGATCAATTGGCTAAGGAAGGAGCCAAAGAAGAACAGCCTGATGTGCCCGTTACATACCACCAAAAGAAAAGAATGATCAAATCAGTCAGAAAGCCACCAAAACCTGCTCAAGATGACTACCACGTTATGGACAGACCAGAACAAGTCATTATTCTGCGCCTCAGAACAGGACACAATAGATTACGCAACCACATGTATACAAAATTCAAGATTGGTGAAACAGCCATGTGCACATGCGGATTGGCGTCGCAGACAGCAGAGCACATACTCCAAGACTGCCCAAAATATAACATATCTAGGCAAACCTTCTGGCCTAGAGAGACCACAGTGGAAGATAAACTCTATGGACCACTGTGTGAACTGAAAAAAAACAGTTCAATTCATGCAAGAGACGACATTGCAGATATAGACATATTTCAAGCGAACGAAAGAAGAAGAAGAAGAAGAATCCTTTCCCCTTTGTTCTGGTGTCCGCTATTCCCATCAGTCCAATATTCCTCTCCTCCATTGTTTCTATAAGCTCTTCTTCTTTACTATTGAAACCACAGACGTTCATTGTGCCTATTTTTTTAATCGCTGATCTATCTCGTAGTCCATTAACATTGCCGGGTCGATATCCGTTTGGGTCAGTCCGTTTATACTTCTTAGTTTTTCTACGAGCAGTATGAAGATCCCCTGCCGGCTTGCAGGGAGTCCATCCCTGTGATATTATACTGACCACAGGGAGTCCACCCATTTGATATTATACTTCCTAGGTACTTGAAACTCTTTACTTGTTTCAAGGGATGTTCGTTTAGATGAATTGTTGTTGTTTGTTCTTCTTTAGTTATAGTCATTACCTCTGTTTTGCTTGTGCTAATTTTCATGTTATGTTCCCTACACATTTCGTTTAGACTATTCATGTGGTCTTGTAATTCAGCTTCTGATTTTGCTATTAGTGCTTGGTCGTCCGCAAACAGGAGTTCTCTAATGGTTAGATTTGCAGATGGTTCTTCTTCTGTGTTCTCGTCATGCGATATTCTTGCTGTCTCTGCTTGGCTGGTTTCTTTACATATGTTGTCTATATATGTTATGAACAAGAGAGGGGACAGGACACAACCTTGTCGTACTCCAGATCTTATGGTGAAGGGTTCTGAGTGTCCTCCAGTTGCTCTCACTATGCATTCACTGTTGTTGTATAAACTTCTACATAGGTTTGTTAGATGTGTACTTACTCCATATTGTTTAAGGATTTCCCACAGCTTGTTTCTATCTACCCTATCAAATGCCTTTTCTTGGTCGACAAAGGCTAAGTAGAGTGTTTCATTGAATTCGATTGATTTTTCTATAAGTTGTCTAAGAGCAAAAATGGCGTCTGTGCATCCTTTGTTTTTCCTAAATCCAAGTTGCGTTTCGCTTAGCTGGGGTTCTAAAGTAGTTCGTAATCTTTTTTCAAGAATTTTGCAAAATATTTTCCCAGTATGACTCAACAGTGAAATGCCTCTGTATTGTGTGCAATCTCTTTTGCTGCCTTTGTTTTTCCAAATTGGGATAATTATGGCGTTTCCCCAGTCTCGTGGTGTCTGTTGTTCTACCCAAACATGGTTGAATAGTCTATGTAGCCAAGCTGTTCCTACTTCTCTTGCTGCTTTAATTAGTTCATTTGGTATTTCATCCTGTCCTGGTGATTTGTTCAATGGGGCTAATCTGATGGCTTCTATAATTTCTTCTTTTAGTATGTCTGGTTCTAGTTCTTCGGTGACATCTGTGTAGGTCTCTTGAATTCCCGTGACATCTGATGGGATGTTGAGAAGTTGTTCGAAATACTGCTTCCATCTTATTAGGATCTGTTTTTGTTCACTTATTGGTTCTCCATTTTCGCTGTTAATTATTTCAGTTGGGTCAAAGGGTTCTCCTCTGGTTCGCATTGCACTTATCTTTTTGTAGAAGTTTCTGGTTGCCTCTTTGTAGTTTTTATTTAGGGTTTCTCCATACTCTTCCCAGTCTTTTTGTTTTTCTCTCTTTACTATTCTACTCACATGTCTTCTCACTATTCTGTATTCTCTGTAATCACATTCCTGTTTGCTCTTCAACCACTTTTTATATTTTTCCTTTTTTTCTTTTACCGCTTTCTTTACTTCTGCGTTCCACCAACTTGTTATTTTCTTTATCCGTGTTTTGCGTTTTTTCGTGGTTCCGCATGTTATTTTTGCAGTATTTAAAATGCTTGATTTGAACATCTCCCATTCTTCTTCCACTGTTTTTCTTTCCGTAGGTAATTTTACAAAGAGTTCAGTTAGTTCTTTCTCATAATTTTCCCTTACTGCCTCGTCTTTAAGGTTTTTTAAGTTTACTGATTCGCATGGCATGTATTTTCCTGCTCTTTGTTTTCTTCTTCTAATGGTTCTTATTGTGGCAACGACAGCTTTATGATCTGTGTTTATACTGAAATTGGGCACTGCTCTTGCATCTAATATATTTCTCTTTCTGTTATTTCTTGTTAATATAAAATCAATTTGGCTTTTAGTATCTAGATCGTTCCATTTATACCAGGTGTATACTTGCGAATCTTTATGTTTATAGAATGTGTTTGTTATATAGAGGTCGTGTTGGCTGCAAAGCTCTATCAGTCTACTTCCATTATCATTCCTTTCATTTTGCTGATCTCCAAATGCTCCCAGGTGTTTTTCTATGCCCACTCTGTTATGTCCTAGTCTTGCATTGAAGTCTCCCATAACTATGATGTTGTCCTGCTTAACTATTTTATTTAGCACATCATGTATGTCTTCGTAGAAGTCCTCACATTCTTGCTCATTATTGTTTGCATTACATGGTGCGTATATCTGTACATATGTTGTGATTGTTTGTTCTTTTATTCTCACTGTTATGATTCTTTCTGATATATATTTTATTTCTAGTATTCCTCTTGCTAGCCGTGGCTCGATGACTATTCCCACACCGTGTCTTGCCCTTTCTTGCTGTTCTACTCCAGAGTAAACAAACGTGTAACTGTGGTGGAGCTCCTTGCATCCTTTCCCCTTTGTTCTGGTGTCCACTATTCCCATCAGTCCAATATTCCTCTCCTCCATTGTTTCTAAAGCTCTTCTTCTTTACTATCGAAACCACAGACGTTCATTGTGCCTATTTTTTGAATCGCTGATCTATCTCGTAGTCCATTAACATAGCCGGGTCGATATCCGTTTGGGTCAGTCCGTTTATACTTCTTAGTTTTTCTACGAGCAGTATGAAGATCCCCTGCCGGCTTGCTAGACCAGTCGTAGGTTTAGGACACTAATCTGACCACAGGGAGTCCATCCCTGTGATATTATACTGACCACAGGGAGTCCATCTCGTCGATCTCGTCTTCTGATCTGCCATTTGATGATATTATACTTCCTAGGTACTTGAAACTCTTTACTTGTTTCAAGGGATGTTCGTTTAGATGAATTGTTGTTGTTTGTTCTTCTTTAGTTATAGTCATTACCTCTGTTTTGCTTGTGCTAATTTTCATGTTATGTTCCCTACACATTTCGTTTAAACTATTCATGTGGTCTTGTAATTCAGCTTCTGATTTTGCTATTAGTGCTTGGTCATCCGCAAACAGTTCTCTAATGGTTAGATTTGCAGATGGTTCTTCTTCTGTGTTCTCGTCATGCGGTATTCTTGCGGTCTGTTTGGCTGGTCTCTTTACTTATGTTGTCTATATATGTTATGAACAAGAGAGGGGACAGGACACAACCTTGTCGTAATCTGGATCTTATGGTGAAGGGTTCTGAGTGTCCTCCAGTTGCTCTCACTGTTGTTGTATAAACTTCTACATAGGTTTGTTAGATGTGTACTCACTCCATATTGTTGAAGGATTTCCCACAGCTTGTTTCTATCTACTCTATCGAATGCCTTTTCTTGGTCGACACAGAACCTCTGTATGTGATCATTTTTGTCTCCATGAAATACAACATATTCTTCTGTATATCCACATCTCCAGGGCCTCTATTTGACTTTCTAAACGGGGCGGATCCAGATTTGTAAAACTGACCTGAGTTCTCAGGTCAACCAGCCTGCAAGGGGTACCAAGAAATGTCTGGGAAATAAAGGCAGCTGCCATGACACTGACCACACCACTCACAGGGCTGCCGACTGGTCTGTTTAAATGGATCCAGCACCATATGCTGATGTACCTTAAACATGTAAGTGGGTCCTCTACTGACTCATTTGCCCTCTCTTGTCAGTCATCTGAATCTCTTCTAATGAATTATCCAGACACATGGGTTGTCTTCAAATTGATATTTTCCAGCGCCTAACTAAACTTCTCATGAAGTTAACAGATTATATCAACAATACTTTCTATTTTTGTTTTTCTTATCTACTGAGAAATTGAGCTCAAAGCACTATTTTTTGGTCTCTGTAGGTGTAAATGTTTTTGTTTACAGTCATACCACCATTCCATAAAAAGGAATACTGATTTGTTGATATGTAAACACTTCTATATTAAGGCATGATACTCCCATAGCCCGGAAAAGCAGGCTTATGGTGAATACTGAAATAGCCACTTGGATCAATAGATACAGTAGTATGAGACACAGAATGTTATAGATTTCCTACATACTGTGTATCAGAGGTAGACAAATCCAGGCATCATGAAATTTTATACCTGGCTCTTGAATTTTAAATAATTTTCTTAGCCAGTAATTGCAAAAATAAATACGCTGAGAGAAATATATGAGAAATTACGCTGCTGACACCCAGAAAAGAGAAAGAGAGAAAAAGAGAGAGAGAAAGAGACAGAGAAAAAGAGAGATAGAGAAAGCGAGTGAGTGACAGTAAAAGAAAGAAATAGCGTTGCTATCACCTAGATAAAAGAGACGGAGAACAAGCGAACGAGAGAACAAGCGAGAGAGAGAAAGCGACAGAGAAAGAAAGAAATAACTCTGCGTATAACCTAGATAAAAGAGAGAGAGAGGGAGCAACAGAGAGAGAGAAAAAGCACTGCTGTCATCCAGATAAGACAGACAGACAGACAGACAGACAGACAGACAGACAGACAGACAGACAGACAGACAGACAGACAGAGGAGAGAGATAAAAAGAAAAAAAAAAAACACTGCTGTCACCCAGAAGGCAGACAGACAGACAGACAGACAGGAGAGAGAGAGAGATAAAAAGAAAGAAAAAAAAATAACACTGCTGTCACCCAGATAAGAAAGAGACAGACAGACAGGTACAGAAAGAAAGAAGAGAGAGAGAGTGACAGAGGCAGAGATAGAGAGACAGAAAGAAATACCACTACTATCACACGGATAAGAGAGAGACAGAGACAGAAAGAAAGAATAGAGAGAGAGAGAGAGAGAGAGAGAGAGAGAGAGAGAGAGAGAGAGAGAGAGAGAGAGAGAGAGAGAGAGAGAGAGAGAGAGAGAGAGAGAGAGAGAGAAAGAAATAACACTGCCATCACCCAGATAGCCGGCTTCCTGGCCTAGAGGTTAGCGACTTTTCTCCGTAATCTCGTATAGTCTCGTAAGTAACGTAACGACGGTGAGAATCAGCAGTGGTTCGAATCGCGTCTGTAACTTACGGGGTATGTGAGCCGGCCGCTCAGAAAGCAATGGCAAACTACTGAGCGTAATCTTGCCAAGAAATCAACAATCAGTTGAAAGATGCTGATGTTGACAGCGATGTCCTGTAAAGGATATGCAAAACATTTATCACCCAGATAAGAGAGAAAGAAGGGAGAGACACAGAGAAAGAGATGGAGAGAAAATAGAAACAACAGTGATATCACCCAGATAAGAGAGAGTGACAGAAAGAAAGAAGGGAGGGGGGAGGGAGGGAGGGAGGGAGGGAGGGAGAGAGAGAGAGAGAGAGAGAGAGAGAGAGAGAGAGAGAGAGAGAGAGAGAGAGAGAGAGAGAGAGAGAGAAATAACACTGCCATCACCCAGACAACCAGACATTAACCAATACCTGTCTAGATTGTAGAGATTTAACTACTGACAGAAACTCATTGGATCTGTCACGGCAGGTCATATCTGGGTCAGCGATATGTTG